>JANHGO010008246.1:0-44901 GCA_024606505.1 Aquila spilogaster
GTGGGGGAGAATAGAGCTTCTTGACAATTAAGAGCTAAAGATCTATCAGTTAGCCACTGATGACAGTAAATCGCCACGCAGATTAATCAGAGAGGCAGTAGAAAAAGAAAGTAAGGGTTGGCACATACACTAAAGATTTAAACCTAACAGTGCCATGACTAAAGGATAAAGCAAGCAAGACGCCATTGAGATTCCACTGAAATCAGCAGGAGCCTTCAATTTATCATGCAGGACTGCAGAGTAGGCCTTGATATAGCTTTTAATAATTATGAAGGCAAAGGCACCAATTAAGGCCAGGAAAGGGACTGACTTTAAGCACGTACTAATGCCTTTGACATATATGCTTAAGTGCTTTGAACACCAGCTTATTTTCTGGCTGAAAGCTGGAATTCTTCTAATAGCTTCCAAAGCCCTTTGACTGAGGGAACTTCACTTTCATGTCCATGCGGAGCAAACATGGGCTTATGATGTGCTCTAAACTTTAGGGTGGAAATTTCTACTTTAGAAGTTCTCCTGCCTAAGTATTTAAGAAATTGAAGCTGTGGGTGTCTCTGCTAGAATGACTGTGAAATGCTGTAAATCAGCAAGATGTGAGAGAATAATATGCACATCTCACACTCTGATTTCTGCCTGTTGGGCTCTGACTTGGTTGACTCTGTAAGGAATCTCTGCCAAATGAGTTTGCTCCAAACAGTTTCTTGGGCTGTTATCTTACCATGGCATTTCATTACCAATCATGTTAGAAGAGAGATGAATCATTGTAAGGGCTCATTGTGCTTACAGATTTCCCAGTTTACCAAGATTCCATATGGCTCTCCTAGGTAGAAGTAATGTGAAACTCAGAAATGCCTCTTCTTTCTTCCAGTATTGCTCTTTTGAGAAACAAGTACTTACAGCCATGCTATCTGAAAGGCAGTTAGATGTTGGTCTGTAATCATCTTGCAACTACAAAGGTTCCCATTCATCTCAAACTTGGTGCATGCTATATAACATCTAGATCAAATGCTTTTTATATCACATTTATACATCAGATAACCCAGGCACATGAGAAATAGCAGGTGCAAGTGGATCAAGGCTGGATTATAAAAATCCAGTTTTATAACTAGTTTATATTACTCTTGCTGTCCCCTGAGCAAACTGCCATTGAACAGCAAAGTACTAAGATCATGCTTCCAGATGCTTCAGCTGCTAGTAGTGCTGATCTGACCAGAAACTGGCTGCAAGCCGCATTACTGAAATCCAACCACTGATGCAACTTTCTCTGAAGATCAAGGATCATCATCAGTTCTGGATTCAGGAAATCGTTGCTCATCAGTTGGGATGTTAAACATAGCACAGCAGTCCAGTACCAGGATAATTACACAGGGAGATTCTCATATCATATAACTTAGGAGATAAGTTAGATAACCACATCATTTAGAGAGTTTGCAAAGAAAGGCTAATTCTTTCAACAGATAATTCAAAACCCTGAAAGTAAATAGAGAAGCTTAAAATGGCTGATGTGAACATATCAGTGGCTTTTTACAGTTGTAATTCCCCTTGTACTTTAACCAGTGATGGTATTTCTCTCAGCCTCCTCGTACAAAGATGTTGTGTGAATTTGCAGATGTCTGCTACATTTCCATTACACCCCATAGTACTGTAGACTTCTTTTGCCTGGTTCCCACTGGGATGCTCATCCTTTGGTAGCAGGGAGAGGAATTCTACAAATGCATGTAATGTGATATTCAGAAAATATGATTACATCTTTGTTCCCTGATTTTGCCAACAAGGGATAGGGCATGGAGTTAATATAAAAAGTCCCTGATATAAAAGTACTTGGAGTGTTGCATATTCCTGAAATGCTTGCAACACTATTAACACATTTTCTTACCCAAGACTTCAGTTTGCAAGGCCACTACTCTATGCGTCGCTCATCATTCACCCACAGTATTATTCCATGGGTTTAAGCAAGACTTATTACATATGAAGAAGGAAAGACATTCAGAAATATTTATTTGTACACCTCCATTGGTACTTAGTTCTTGAAAGAATCAGAGAATTGTTTGAGCTAGAAAGGACCATTAAAGATCATCTAGTCCAACTCCCCTGCAATGAACAGAAACACCAACAGCTAGATGAGGTTGCTCAGAGTACCATCTAGCCTCACCTTGAATGTCATTAGGGATGGGTCATCCACTACTTCTCTGGGCAACCTGTTCCAGTGCTTCACTACCCCTAATATAAAAAACTTCTTCCTTATATCCAGTCTAAATCTTCCCTCCCCCAGTTTGAAGCCATTTGCCCTTGTCCTATCACAACAGACCCAGCTAAAAAGTCTGTCCCCTTCTTTCTTATAGCGCCCCTTTACATACTGAAAGGCCAGTACCAGGTTCTCCGCAGAGCCTTCTCTTCTCCAGGCTGAACATCCCCAGCTCTTTCAGCCTGTCCTCACAGGGGAGGCCTTCCATCCCTGGGATCAATTTTGTGGCCCTCCTCTGGATACACTCCAACAGGTCCATGTCTCTCCCGTACTGATGACTCCACATCTGGATGCAGTACTCCAGGTGAGGTCTCACCAGCACAGAGTAGAGAGGCAGGATCATCATCTCCCTTGACCCACTGGCCACACATAAAGGCCCAGTCCTTTCCTGGCAGATGCCCAAGACAGAATTGCCATAAACTGCAATTTTGTGAGACAGGAGGTTTTCTATCACAGAAAAACAGCCTTCATGAATGGAGGTGATTATTAGGAAAGAGAGCTGGAAGACACCATAAAATGTCACCTACAGCAGGCCAGACATCCCACTGGACATTTGTCTAAACTCTTATGTAAGAACTCTTCTGATGCTTCTTTCTCAAGCAGACTATTCCATCTCTTCACTGTCCTTAACTGAGCTACCCAGTGTCTTGCCAGAATCTATTTTTGCTACAAAGCCCACTGTTTTTTGTCTTATGCACTATGGATGCAGAAAACAAAGTGCCGCCTTCTTCTCTGCAGCAGCCTTTTATGTATTTGAAAACTATTACCATGTCTCTGCTTCATTTTCTCTTCCACAGATTGCACAGAGCCAATTAGTTCAATCTTTCATTGCAGGTCATGTTTTCTAGTTCTCTGATCATTCTCACACTGAATAATAAGAGCTCTGTGAAAGGAAAAAAAAGCATCAAAATTATTGTACTGGTTATAATTATTATTAAAATTAATGATTCAATCACAATGCATTTTATTTGGGCTATTGCTAGTCTAACTTTTCTTTTAATGTTTAATAATGTGTACACAGATATATCCTTACAGACTGTGCTTCTGTGCTAGGAAGGCTCACTGCCTTTGTGAATTGTATTTCAGGAAATAAAAGAAAGCCTTGCAAGCTAAAAATATGTGCTCCCAGGGCTGAGAAATGCAGACAGCCTCTCTTTCTTACTATATCATTGCTAGTGCTCCTGTGATAAGAACAGATACTTGTCTGAAGCTCTGTTTCTCCTACCAATGCACAAGTATACAACAGAGATGCACCTTTAGCCAGGCCATCCTTCCTTGTCCTATTGGCAGCAGCCCCAGCCTCTGGGTGCCTTCCAGCTTCTGCCTCAAATCCCCAGTAACTACGCTGCCCCTCTGGTTCGTGCTTATTCCCTCAGCCCCATGGGTGACGATGGACTCAGAGACTGAAGTATAATGGATGGGAGGGTTGAATTTAGGTTTCACTGCCAGCCTTTCTTTTCTGATGAAGCTGCCATCTGAACAGCCTTCCTTTGAATGGAAGTTTCACATAAAGCACGTGATATGAAAGACCACATGGAACAGCACTTCTGAAGTGTTTCTGTATGTCGAACTGGCAGAAGTTTGCTTTGACTAGAAGTTTGACAATCTTACACTGTTACCAAATGTAAACACAAGGGCAGTCCTGAGGGGCTGTTTTCAGAAAGAAGCCTCAGTTATTGTGTCTTCCAGTTGAGTGGCATCTAACAATAAAACTATTTAGCACAATACTTCCACAGATGTATCATGAAGAAGATACTCTGCAACGAATGCAAAAAGAAACCTCTGCGTTTACCAAAGTACGTGGTCCTAAGCAAAGGTGAAGAGAATCTCTGGTGCTTATTACCCCAAGAGCTATAGATGGGGATATCTGACAAAGCGTTAATTCAATTTCAAGATGAAAACTTTACATGCAACCTGCTCCCTTAAGAGGTGCGTGATTCTCTTTCACTCAAAAACTCGAAGAAGAAAAGAAAGGGAGGATAAAAGCTGCTAGAAAGCTGTGCAATTTAGGGGAGAAAAGAGAGGAACAAAACCAGGGGAGAAAAAGGAGGAACAAAAGAAACTCACTCCAAAAAGGAGAGTAAAGCACATCCACTGAGGTGGAAAGAAAAGCTGGCATCAAAAGAGGTTTTCAGCCACAGACAGCGCCCAGCAGCCAGGCACTGCAGGTGATATCAGCACCAAGTACTCTCTGTAGAGAGAGATATTCTTGCAGGACATGTTACTGGTGTAGGGGTTAGGAGACAAAGTGTGATTTTACAAGACTGAACTTCAGAGAGATTCTTTGAGAACCAGGATTCAAGCTGCTTTCCAGTTGCTGCAGGAAGCTTGGTAAACCTGTTTTGCCTTTTGTGTCTCTCCCTCTCTGTCTCTGATATATCTGCTATTTTTGGACTCACGCTTCAGTAAGTTCTAATAATTAAAATAGAACTAGCTGTTAATATTAGGTACAGTGACTTTAAGTTTTGAACACAGGAAAGAATGTTCCCTATAGAAAGTTCCTATCTTTATGTAAGAACTCAAGTCCACCTGAATGGCCTTCTAGGGGAGACATAAGAGAAATGAAATATGATCAGAATTGTATGAACTTCTCTAGATTCTTATTTCTCTCATACAATAAATTATGAATTAACATCTTTGAATTCCCTGGGTAATGCAACTCCTAACATCCCCCAGGTGCTCAGCACCTTAATGTTCCCACTGGTGATGTCACATCTGTGGGTCACTGTCATCAGGATCAATTATTCATGGTCTGTTGTGCAGATGCTTTCTTTTCCTGAGCTGTGGCCTTGCCTCTCTAAGGGGCTCTGTTTGGAGGAGGGTTCATTTCCTACGGGGGCACTGTGTGCCTTTGTCTTTGCAGCACCCCAGGGCTTCCCAGCTCCCTGTGTTCTCAGGGCAGCCCTAGATACTCACACCATTCCCGCAGCATGGGGCCTGCTGGTGGACGGCCTTCAGAAAGGAAGAGCCAAGCCACAGTGCAAAGTCAGGGGAGAGGAGATCTCACAGCCGAAGACCACTCACAGTATGGAAGCTCCCCCTTTCAAAGTGCAAGACATCAGGATGTTTAAGAGGCTGCTGCTAGCTTGATGTGCTGTAATGTTAACAAAGCCAAGCAGCTCTACAAGCTGAAGAAGTAATGAAACAGAATTTCCAGTGGATTTGTTTCAGTTGCTCAAACAATAGAACTACAAGACCTTAGTCCTCCTCCTGATATTAGGTGCTTCAGTAGTCATAAAATCACTGCTACCCTTCCTTGCAGCCCTCCTCCCACAGGGTGCCTCGGTGGTAGCACACAGGGTGCTGGGCACAAGTTGGAAGTCACCTGAGAGTACCAAAATTAGTTGGGAAAACAGTGTGATTGCTGGAGCCTGGTCCCATAGCCCTGCCAGTGGCTATTTTGTGAAAAGGGGAGGCAGGGAACTATTTTGTAAACTTCCACCCCTCTCTTATATTTGACTGAAATCTGCCAGCTGGTTTGAAAATCATGGTGGAATGGGGAGTGGAAAAGCAAACAGACAGTCGTGCACAGACTGGCCGATCAGATGAGCTCTGTTTTCTTAAAAACCAAACTAGAAAACGGGCTTAAGGTATCTTCAGGTACTGCACTGACCTTGAGCTTGCTCACTTCATTAATTTCACGATTTTATCACTGCATTTTCCAATTAAAAAAATTCTCCTCCCCCTTCCTGAGCAAAAATTCTTTTCCCTCCCTCTTCCACCCTTCACATATCGCCCCATTTCTTTCAATTCTCTTAATCCTTCGTGTGATAATAGGTAAGGAAACATTCCCAGACAAAAGTCTGATATTTTAATTTTGATAACCTCTCTGAACAGAGAGGTTTGTGTAGGATGGAGATTAATGAAAGAAATGAACAATTCACTCATGTCACCAGGTAAAGTTAAGAAGCAGATAACCCTCGGGGAAGGAAATGGTTGAAAAGGGGAATAAGTAATAACACATTTTAATTTTTCATGCATCCCTACCCACAGAATCCTCTCTTTAATGGAAGGAGAACCCAAACTGTGAGGAAAGAGAAGATGAAAAAGAAACAGCTGCCTTATTCTTTGGCTGGGTGCATACAGGAGGGGGGCCCTGTGGGCTGGCCCGTGGCAAGCTGTAGCCAAGGGCTTGTTTTTCTGCACATTTTTGCTACCCTTTCCAAGGAGACTAGTAAGCTGCACAGCCTCCTAGCCCCAATATAGTTATCATGCATTTTATTACTGGAATTATTTTTAACTCTTTGGATATAGCTGGTGGCCTTTAGTGATCTCCTCCCACCACCTTGCTCAAATTGTATTACAATGAGGACTTACTGAAATGACTGAAGGAGTTACAGATAAGTAGCTTGCTCCTTGGCTTTTCATCTGGTGAAATAAGCTTCTAAAATTGTTTCTGAAGTGTTTCCTGAGTGATAACGATGTTTTGTCAAATGGTTTGAGAACCCACTCTCAATACTTTCTGAATGAGCTTGTAGCCCAAGAGAGCTGCTAGGGAGTGGAGAAAAAGGCTGCCTGGAAGCATGGAGGATGCAGGGTGAATGATTAAAAACATGCAACTACAGTATGTATACTACGTAGTAAAAATACTAAACTGCAATAAAAAACTAGAATGATTTCATGTGGGAGAACTTGAAGTTGTTGCTCATTAGAATGTCTTCCTACCATTATTTGCATGAGGAATCTGCAAGTCTATACTCACAGAAAGGAAAGCACAGAAATACCTGTTTCAGCCAGTGGATTTGGGCTCCCGAGACAGAGGACAACATTTAGGTGATGTTGACCATCACTAAATACAGTACTAGATAGGAATAAGAATGGTCATCGCTAGTTGAGTATGTCAGATTAATCCCAGTTACCCCTCATTATGAATTCAGGTATGAGCCTTCCTATTTCCAGAAAGTCCAGACAGCAAGCAGCCCACTTCTCAGTTGTGCCAACTTGTCTGCTTGTTGCTGCCTTCTCAGTAGACCAGCCCTTTGCAATCAGCTCCCTACAGGCAGTACTAGTCACACCAGGGCTGCTTGACCCTGGCCATGCAGCTTCACACTGCCTGCAGCTCAAGCAAGTCTCAACACCTCGTGCTGTGCTTTCTCATCTGTAACACAGCTGTAGGTACACGCTGACCCCATTTACCTGTTTGTTTGCTGTTCCGTTGACCTTGTGCATTTAATTTGCTAAATTTGTGGCTGGGCTTGAGCAATAACAGACTAACCAGAAAGCTCAAGCACCTGCCCGTCTACACCCACACACTTAAATAACAACAGAAAAAACAATTATTCAACTCACTTCACATTCTAATATACAAAAGCTACACCCGTGCCACTGACCAATGTTACACTGATGTCATTTTGCCGCAAACCTTTTTCAGTATCAGAGATTCAGTGGCAGAACAGACATTTGTGCTGGTTAGACTACATCCCATTCTGGAAATGCTGCCAGGCTCTAGGTTCCCCTCACGTGTCTTGAAACTTCCCCTCATATCTCAAACATGACATACCATCAAAAAACTTGTTGCACAGCAGCAGATGCTTGCCTGACTGCATACATGTTTTTGATATAAACCTCTGCTCTGTTCAGCTGTAATTCTTTTCCTGTAGCCAGGTTTGTGGATTCATCTCAATTTTATAACAACATATAAGTTTGGAAAAGGTCCTGTGCAAGAACTTGTCTGCAGTGACTGCTGGCTGCCATGGCATATTCTGTGTAAAACAATTAGTCTCCATCTAATAAATACTACACATTTTGCTTCGGTCTTCCTTTTGAAGGCTGTTCCCAAGCTCCTCTCTTTTTGTGATTGAAAATCTTCTAATCTGCAGTGTGAGTTTATTCGAAGACAAGGATCTGCTGCTTAATTTTACCAGCTTTGTCCATTTCCTTACACACTTTGTCTGTTTCCCTGGTGCTTAACTACTGGGTGTATTTACAGAAAGCAATAGGATCTCACCCTGGAGTTGTTTTACTTCTCTTTCCCGCTCCTCTTCTTCTTGTCCTTTGAGTGTCTGCTGTCAACATCTGTTTCTCCTATCTTAAAAAGTTCACCTTTGATCAGCAGTGACTGAGGGCACAAGAATGTATATCTCCCCAAACTCTTGCCTAAAAGCAAATGAATAGCACTACACAGTCCAAGAAAACCTGCAATATTTGCCCTCAAGGTAATGGGATTATCAGGTATGAAACTAGTTAGTGACTGTGCGAGGGCTTGACCACTGGGGTCTCACATTCCCGCAGCCCAAAGCTGCAAGAAAGAGGGAAAGAGGCAAGGTGTCAAAAGAAGTGTCTGAGCCCTGGAAGAGGCTGTGCGTGATACTAAATCTGAGGGATGACTTTGTGAGAAGATTCACAATGCAGACATATACCTCTCCACCCTCTTGAAACATCAAGGTGCTTCCAAATTTTGAAGAATTATAGTAGTGATTCCACAACGTGGGTCACAGGCTATATCACCCAAGGACTAAGTTTCAGGGTCCATGAAAGGTGACTAAAGCCAGCAGGCTGATGGCTGGTGGGATTAGATTTAATCTATCCATGCAGGCATCCACTGGAAAATAGATAGGGCTTCCCAAACACGAAAAAGATTGCAAGCAACTCTCTTTAAGGATTAACCCAAACTGAAGATTGTTGCTTCTATTTAGGTTTCAATCAAGTATCTAGGTTTGTCTAGAAACAATCTGTGAGACAAATATCCCTTTCTTCTCTCTGGCTGGTATTGAAAAAGTGTTTGCTTATACGTACAACGGCTTCTCTGTGAGTATAACTTCCCCATAACCACACAGACTGGTCAAAAGTCCACACTATTCCTATAGGAAAATGTGCTGTTAGAAACTATACAGCAATAATAAATACATCTTATAGCAAGACTGCAGCGTTAAGCCCTGGACCGGCAAAATCTTTCTCTGTCAACGTTATGCACTATGGGTTGGATGGAAGCTCAGTAGTGCTGTCTGTGCTGTGAGAAGCTAAGCAGGTAGAAAAAGGCTTCGTGGGACCAGGGGTCACACAGAACATGATGGACTATAGCTGTGCTCCTTCAAGGGCAAGTAGGAGAACAGCAAATAACTTTGCCTCTGTGATAAGGGTCTGTTTGTCTAAGGGTGCAAATAGAATGGTTTTGGGGGCTGATATTTTATCTGTTTGGAGTCCAAGAGAGCTGAAGGGCAGCTACCTCTCAGCATCTGGGTACATGCATTAGCAGGGCACTTGCTGGAACGAATATACTCTGCCACACGGCCATTTTTTGTGTGCAGTGTGCTGCGTGGGTTTGCTCTGATAAGAATAGGAGAAAGGCCACAGGAGGTCAGACAAGAGCTTTGTCTAGACTAGAGCATCCCGGCTTTGCTGCTGTCCAATTACACACAGGGAAAGTGTGCAGAGAAATTAACACTCTAAAATGAATCACATCTGACAAAGAACATCTGATAATATTCAGGCACTTTCTGACAAGACACATCCAAACCATCATATTTAATAATGATTGAATGTGAATTAATGAGTCTAAATATTTGCGATCAAATATATACCATAGATTTCTGTATCCTGTGGCAGTGAGTTGTTCAGCTTTTCTTAGCAACACAAGTCATTCTTTGACTGCTGTTCTTTTTTTTTTAGAGAAAGCTAAAAATATATTGCTGTTTCTTCCTTGAAGCTTTCAGAGTCAGTCTATGTGAGACCAGAGGCAAGATTCTTCCTGTCTGTAAACCTACAAACCAATTGCCTTCATGGCAACTGCCCATCCTACCTTTCATCTGCTCTGTGACTGAATGCATCAGTGACCCACTCTGCCCACATGCCTCTATGCAACTCTTTGGATGTAAACATCTTTGCCTTGGTATGTGCTGGAATGTGACAGTATCAGACAAAAATTGAGCCATGTCCAATAACAGCATTACTGCCGGGCATTCCTCTGGGAATAAATTGTTCTTTTCATGTTGCCAGATTTTATACATGTTACTGATTCATTCGTCCCTTTCTTTTCTTTTAAGTGACAGAATCTTCTAGCCCTTAGGAAGAAGCCATCATACATATACCAACACCCATGATAAACCTGTATACAGGGGTTTCACAGTTTTCCTTTATGGCTGTCACTGTTCACATATAGTTTCTCTGCATACTGTTGAGCTGATTGGACAGGAGTGGAATAAAACTTCTCCAGTCAGTCTGGAGATAGCAAGTCACAGAAAAGGATTCTCTGCTAGGCCTAGCTGTTAAAGGAGCCTCAAAAGACAGGTTCTGAGGTTTTCCTTTCATTTTCTTCCTTCATTTCATTTCATTCCATTCCTTCCTCTTTCCTTTATTTCTTCCTTCCTCCCTTCTTTTTCCTCTCCTTCTTTTCTTTCCCAGAATCATTAAGGTTGGAAAAGACCTCTAAGATCATCTAGTCCAACTGTCCACCAACCATCATCAATTGCCTACCAAGTCTCGTGAGGAAAGCTGAGGGAATTGTGATTGTTTAGCCTGGAGAAGAGGAGGCTCAGGGAAGACCTTGCTGCTGTGTACAACTACCTGAAAGGAGATTGTGGCAAGATGGGGGGTTGTCCTCTTCTCTCATGTAACTAGTAATAAGATGAGAGGGAATGGCCTCAGTTGCACCAGGGGAGCTTCAGGTTGGTTATTAGAAAAAATTATTCTCTAAAAGAGTGGTCAGGCATTGAAACAGGCTGTCCAGAAAGGTGATGGAGTCACCATTCCCTTACCTTCCTTCTTTTTCCCAGTAGACTTCACTGTTCTTCATCTTGATGCAAATGAGCAAATGAAGTGACCCAGACTACCTCCTTGGTCAATATAGAGGGTGTTTATTTGTCTTCATGACAAATGTGCATCAGCAGATTCATTATTAGAAAAGAGAAAAGGTGTTCTTGGCACTCCTGGGGCATTCACATTATATATAATTCTCTTATTACTGTTGGCCTTAAAATACCTTAGTATGACAAGATCTGAGCCAGTGTCATCCTTTTTTATTTAAGTTTAATTTACACAAAATAATGTTCTTCTTGCTCCATTTCTTCCAATTCCCTTTATTTTCCTCCCTTGTTCATTTTTCTATATCACTCCAAAGTTAGTTCCTTTACCAATGTCACTCCTTCCACAGTCCCACACTTCACCTCTATAAAGCACAGAAAAATAGTTATCCATTCATCCTATATATGTGCATGTCTTTTTTACCTATTTGTTCCAGTTAGAATTAAGGCTTTGCAATTCGAGTAGCACTGTCACTTAACAAATGTCATTCAAGGCTTTTAGAGACAGGCAAAAGTTGTTGGTCTCCTTTATTTTCCTCCAGCTTCACTGTTACCTCATCTGGTGCTGTATAATTCTAGCATGAATATTTCAAGTACACATCATGAGACTTTCTTTTTCTTCTTCTCTATTTCTGGTGTCTATTTTTCATAGATACTAATGCCTTCTCTTCAACTGGCTCTCAAGTTGTGAGAACAAGTTGTTACTCTAATATGTAGGACAGTGGTATGTGGTTTAGTTCCTGTAGGCCCATACTCAAGTACCACAGTCTGTGATAGTGAATGGCTGGTGGAAATTGGAAAGCTATGTTAAATTGTACACGTTCTCAAAGAGTAGCTGTGGCCAGCTGAAGCTGCCCTGCCTCAACATAGCTGAAAAGCTGCCTCTTGGGGCTTTTAATTTTTGTGAAGATTAATTGGTTTACTAAAAAAATAAAATATGTCCTTTCCCACTCAATAGCTGCCTTCCTCTGCTTGGAGAATAATACAGATCCAACAGGTACACACTCAAGGTGTCACAGCAATGTCTCCATCAGCCTCTAGCTAACTTGAAGCAAGGCCTTTCTCTTGGAGCCCTGAGCACAAACAGCTGGAGGTGGAGAGAGTTAGTTTCAGGTGTCCTTAAATTCCTCTCAGTGGTGAGCATGCCAGCAATTTGCCCTTTACCAACCACATCAATGAGCTGGTTGCAGTACTGTTTGGACCTCTGAAAATCTCACTGCATAAAAAATTATAGACTTCACAATAAAAATTCACAGATTTCTGACAGAAACATAATCGGCTCTTATTATAAAAATAACATATACTCCCCAAAATGTAATAGAAAGAAATTCAGATCTTGAAGTCTGTTGTTAGCCATAAAAAAAAAGTTAGTGCTGAAGCTATGCAGCTAATATATTAATGCATATGTATGTGACTGATTATGTATTATTACTACAATTAAGGAATATTGCCAATGGAGTACAATGTTATGACAGTGTAATGTTCTCTGAACTGCTCTCTTGGCAGATATAAAAAATAAATGAAAAATCTGGAGAGAGAAAGAACATGAATTGCACAATGGATGAATTTGGCCCACCTTCCTCTCTAGCATAACACAGTTGGCTCTGGATTGCAATATTGGATCACTTGCTTGTACCGCCATATCATCTATTTAATATCTATCTGCAGTCACAGTTGCCATAGCTTACAGTGTCACAGTCCAAAAGTCCAAAACTTGGACTTTGCTGAGGTTAACATGGATGGTTACTTTTTTCCTCTGCAAGATCTCTTGGCTCCCTAAAACAGTAATTAAAAGCAACAGAAACACCTCAATGTGGGTTTTATTGCAGCCCTTCCTGAGTTATCATGCCTAAAAATGAATCTTGCATTAGTCAACTGCTGAAGCAGTTAAATGACCAGAGCCCTAAAAGGCACTTAATACCATGTGAAACTGTTATTGTGACTCAGCAGAGCCCCTCAAGGATCCAGGCTACTTCAAGAAGAGCCACTCCTGCGAGTCAAGGCTGAGTCTGAGCCCCTGAAGGTAAGTAGGCACAGCTGGACAAGGTTGATTTTTTGCAAGGCTGTGCCCAGATGTTTGAGGGGATGGCAGCTCTGAAGATGCAGCGAGAAAAGGCATAAGGAAATAAAGAATAATTGCCTTGCAGACTTTCTAACCCAACATGCCCTCATCTAGGGTAAATCAATCACTGCTGAAAAAACTCCATGGCTCAGAGCTATGCTCATTTACACCAAGTACAAATCTGGCTGTTAAAACCTCTGCATTCTGAAAATTGCCTTCTCTTAACCAGAACAATTTATGCAGACAGGTGACTATATCAGGGTAGAGAGTGGCTGTCGGAGAGTAGCAATGAACCCCTACTGGCTTCTTACATCAGCATTATGTTAATAGTTATTGAATGAGGTGAAAATAAGCTAAGAGGAAGCAAGTGAGGAAAATTTAGGGGAAAGCGGATGAGGTTAGTGAGTCGCATCATTAAGATGCTGCAAGAGATAGTGAACATCTGCAGGTCACAAACACATTTTGCCAAACTCCAAACTGCAGAGAAGCTAGTCAGTTTCCCACCTCTTCTGTGCTCAGACACACAAGCAGAATTCCTTTAAAACAAAAGCATAAAATTCCTTTTGAGACAGCACAAGCTAAAAATCTAACCAAGGCCTCGCTTAGCTACAGTTATATTTTGTAGCAACTTGATAATGATACAAGTCTTCTGGATAGTTATTTTATTTGCATAAGGATATCTTAAGCTCTATAGAAACGTTACAAAAATCCAAAAAAGTTCCTATTTTCAGGATCATCGGTTGCAGAGAATATGTAGTGTTTCCAGATCTGCTTTCCTCCCCATTCTCATTTGTTTCAATCATAGTGTATAATTCTAGAAGTCTTTAATATACAGCACAACGTGGCTGGAAGAGAGCGCTGCTACAGAAGTCAGTGCTGTTGCTGTCCAATGGACATAAGTGATACTTTTAATCCAGATGTGGTTGTGACGATGCACATTCAGACAAGTTAGAGGCACCAGGTGTGAGAGGAAAGGACAGAAAAATGAATCAGACCTGCTGCTATGGAAGACTGCATCAGGCATACACATAGCTCACCTGTTGGCTTGTGTGGTAGTATGTTGCTGAGCAGCATAAGTTACAGGTTCCAGACAGTTGGTTCTCTCATGTTCTTCACATCCAGCTCATAAGCTTCTACGAGGCTCCCAAGCCAATGGAAGGAAACCCTTCTGTTGACTATCCAAATGCCGCTCCATAGTCTCCTTGGCTATAGATCTTAAAACTACAAAGCAAGAGCATACATAATCTAAATATTTGATAAAAGCTTTTGCATGTTATGAGCTTTGTTCTATCTCATCTTTTAAACAGATAATAACGGGATCCTGAGTGGGTTAAGCTGCCACTAACTCCTACAATTGGGCCAGTAAGACCAGTACCATTAGTTCAAATTGTTTATCCCATGGCATTTGTAACGTGAAGGAAAGCACAATGATGACAACAGAGCAGCTAGATTCCAGGCTGCAGCAAGTGAAGATCTGCTCAAACACAACAGCAGTGGGTGTAGAAATAAGGGAAAGAATCTATTTACCTTGGGAAGGCCTGTAAGACCCTCAGGTAGGCAAGGATCTCCAGATTAGATGCTCTTGCCTCCACTGCCAACCCTTAAATGAAGACTGGGAAAGGTTGGATCCTGGCTCCAACCCTTCCAGTCACTCAAGTGCATTGCTTGCACCAGAACTCCCCTGGGTTGGCCCTGCCTTCCTACCAGGTGCTCAATCACTTGTTCAAGCTGTGACACAGCACTTCCATTACAGCATTTTAGAGAAAATCCCCTTCAGAAGCTCTCCTCTCTCTGCTCTATGCTCAGGTCTCCATAAAGAGCTTTCATCTTCCATGTCAGTTCTGCAGATTCCTCTAAGGTAATGGTTCACATTCTGCTTTATGAGTGTGTGCATCCAGCATCTCATCAAGATTTATGATGTAGTCCTTGTTGACCTTTCCCACAGCTCTCTAGTATGTCAGATCAATACATTCATACAGGAAACTAATAACCTATTCTTTTTGGACAGGAACTCCACCTCAGTGATCAGGTTCCTATCACACTAGTTATTTGCACATTAAATACACACCAGTGCCTCTTTTGCTTCAGTACAAGAATCATTTCAAGAATGTACAGACTGTGGTAGTCTCGAGAAGCTGGAGGGAGGTGGGCCTGCAGCATGAACCCAAACATGACTTAAGGTGTTTTACTGGTTGGAGTTTCTTGCCTTCAAACACAGGCTATCCTGTCCAGAGCAGCCATTTCACATACCTGATAAAGCAGATGTGGAAGAAGAGAGGTAGACTCCGACATCTCTTAAACAGTCCTCACTCTTTTGCTCTGGATAGCAAACCTGTAAGAATGACAAAGAAATCCTAAGTTCTGACCATCCTATTCTTAGACCATTCTGTTGTCTTTGAATAGAAAGCCCTCCCAGAAGGTAGTGTGGCAACACACCACAGAGTATCCCTTGTGCTAGCACAGAGAAAGCAGAAAAGGTGCATGGGACTATCACTCTGTCTGGTTATGCTGGGAAAGCACAGCTCAGGATACAACTAGAGGCCATTCTGCAGCATGTAGACAACATATGGCCTTCTACAGGAGGGGCATGCTCTCAAAAGTTGTCTCCAACTGTGGGGATCCCAACTCTGGGGAAAGCCTGAAGTATATCTTAGAATCTGTGCCTGCCTTTTTTAAAATGGCGTCCAAAGACATCATCACTGAACAAGACTTTGCCTATATATTCATCACTGATTTAGACTCAGTAGAGTCTCTTGTACAGGATCAAGTTTGTCAAATCAGACTCTAAATCTTATGCGTTATCAGAACTGAAGTCTATATACACATCAGGGTATTTCTCCGCCACTAAAACCCAGCTTTCTTTCCTCCTTTCTCTCTCTGCAATTAGGTGGGAGTGATCAGTCTTCCTGATAGCCCTTTAAAAACTGAAGGGATCAAAAATACTCAAACTGTTTGAAAAATTGCATGTCCTTAGGAAAAAAAAATGAGAAGTTCTGATGCTTACAGTCAACTAATGTGAAAGCAGGTTATTTTAAAGGGCTTTAATTGCAGCTGCCTATTAGAAATAAGTATGAAATCTTGGGGAGACAGGAAGAGAGATGGTCCAGAAAAAGAAGAGAAGGATGCTAAGCAAAAACTTTTTCACTCCTCACCTGTGAGAAAAAGACTGACAGAAATAATTTCAAAATTTCTAACAGATAGGGAGAGTGTTCACAAAGTGTCTTTAAACAGTGTCTTCTTCCATCTCCATGATTGTTGTGGTTGGATTTTAGCTGGTAAGGTGCCGTGATCCAAACTTCACATCATGATGAAATTACACTGGACTCTATGGGACACATCTGTTCTACTCAGTGGTACAGAGACTTAGGCTTCCTGCTGAAAAGCTGTCAATATGCTATAGAAAACTAATTCAACTTTCTAAAACAGAACTTTTTACCTCAGTTTGGGACAGCTGCATACTATGCTTCAGATAAAAGGCAGCAGAGTGATTTCCCACGTTATTTGATGAGATTCTTGAGAGCTTTTGGGGAAGTATCACTGGGATATAACACTCCAAGGAGTGGGCTGCTTACAGACCAAAGTGCTGACAAGAGTAAGCTGACATTGCTGAAGAGCTGCTTTACAAAATGATGGGAGGCAATATGTAGCAATACAAGTAAATAATTGCAAACATTCAGAATCTGGCTAGGTGAAACTAGTTATTCCACAAAGCCAGTGTTGGGCTGATAGCCATGGGTACAAGACATTTTCCTGGATTGCACACTGTGCGCCAATGGCAACAACAATAAAAGGATCCTGTCATAGCCAAGCACCTGTCACAGATTAAAAATACAGTTTTCAATCATTTTTGGGAAATTAACATTCAAAATGAGGTAGCTGGACTACACACTATTGAAAGCTCAAATGTGATGATGATCCAAATGAAAAAATGTGTGATCATGAAAGCAATATGGAGGCATGTCGTGGTGGCATCTGTCAGAACCTCCTGGTGTTCTAATGATTGATCTGAATGGCTCTGGAAAAAGGGATTATTTTGATATCCAAAGTTTTTTTTTTTTGTTTTTTTTTTTTTTTTTTGTATTTTGGATATTCTAAAAAGAAAACATGATTTTAAACCTTAGTTTTATATTATAAATCTGAACTGAAGTCTGCTAAAGCCAGTGAGAGCATTTTCAGGACTCTCACATCACAGAAATTTGCTTTGGGAGCCAGGGGAGAGAAGGAAGGAAGAGCTATTTGTAGATGACATCTTCCTTCTCATTGTGCTAGGGAGAGGAAAATGCAGGCAGGGAACGTCCTACACCAAACTCTTTATGTGACTTTCCATGCTCATTTTAGCAAAGAGAATTTTTGCAAAGGCTCTGTTAACATTCCCTTCTTGGAGTAGCTGATGATATGACATCAAGGACTGGCTAGGGAGAATCAGTGCACCGTGCAGCAGAGCTGAGATTGTTACCCAAGAAAAACATTAGCTTTCTCCTTTATGACAGAATTATTTACAGCTGAAGAGTTCATTTTACTTGTATTTTTTTCTGTAAAGAAGATAATATTCAATCACCTGCTGAGCTACAGCTTAAAATACGGTTAAATCTTCATTATGCAGGGTGGTGAACTCAATTCTCTTGTGTAAAGGAGTTGAACACCCATTGACTACAGTGAGCACAGTTCAGACAATACTGGAAAATGTTTTCATCTAATAAGAATTGAAAAGTGATTAAATACTTGACTATTATAATGCACTCACATGAGTTCATATCATGCTGTATTCTCCCATTGCAAATACTTGTTTTGTAAATTATCTCAACTGGAATAACACAGGAACAGCTCAGATGTGGCGTATGAGGTTAACTTTTCATATTTATTTTCAAGATGCTTTTAACCAGCCTACTCATTTTACTTCAGAATTTACAGGTAGGATTTGTGCTTTCTCAATAAGCATTTTATAAAGACCTTTACTCTCAGGGTTTCAGTGAATATTATTTTAGTGGGGAACAGTGAGATATCAATGCACCTCACAGCTATGGAAAGATTACGACATTTTTCCTTCACATGGAATCCATCTCTTCCATTGAGCCTTCATACCATCAATATTGATGATCAATATATGGATTTAGAAAAAATATATATCTAAAGACTTAGATCCCTTACTATCTGTTATGGATCCAGTATTACGCAAGGTGAATAACTGAATGTTATATTTCAGTATATTAGGCTAGGTCCTGGCAGGTTAAGATGTCTAGTGTAAGATTTAGCCCTATTCAGTACTGGGCTGTCTGAGATACTGCAATTTGCTAAGCAGTGCTGACAGGCCAGATATCAGCTCTAGGTTTCCCCACCTGTCATTTGGATTGTTCTTAAAGAGAACTACTTCATTACAAATGAGAAGTTTCAGACACTGAGGTCTACTGGAGCTAGATGTTATTTCGCTTGTTCCCGAATCCGTGTTTCTTTGTTTTCTTTTCAAATTGTACCAGAGCTTCCTGTGCCTGTTCTACACCTTAGAGGATCCCTGTAGCATACAGAAGAGCTGCTTGAGCCTGTATCACATTTGCAGAAGTCTCTACACCGCCTTCTAAGGGTGAGTGCACGGCAAACAAAGCATGGTGAACAAAATGTAGAGGTGGCTGAACAGCAAAAAGAAAGAATACAGAAATTACCTGTATGTAGATTGTTAGAAACAAATGTGGAATAAAATGTTGGTATTATCTGAATAACTCTGCTCTGCAGAAACTCTGCCTGAACTGAGAAAACTTTGGAGGAAGGAGACTTTAATATCTGGTCCGGTTGGAAGGGCACAGATAAAATGAGCAGCTGGCCCTGGTGATTTTATTTGTAATTCCATGGATAGCATTAGCCAGAAAATGTCAAAGTTCCATATTATTTCATCTGTGTATTTTGCCTCAGGCTCCATCTATGGAAGTGATCACTAGTGTATATGAAATTAATTTTTTAACGTTCAGCAATTAGTAATAGAAGGGAAGAAAAACCTGTGCTCTCACAGAGGCACTAGGATAGCAGAAAAATGACTGGCAGAAAGACAGCTCTTATCCTGGTAGTGCAATACAACAGCTAGCAGTCTCAAAACTACATAGGGAAGTTTTTGTCAACAAAATGCCAAAGCAATGTCTTCTGGGACAAAAACACATTATTCATGTGGCCAAAAATCTATTTTCTGTTAATTTGGAAGCATGGATAACCAAAGCAGAGCTCTCTAGGTTATCCTGTTTTGAAAGAGAAAGCTTCAGACTGGAACTACCCAATCATGTATAAAATCATTAATTGAAAGAGAACAAAGTTATTTGTACTTTGATCAAGTAGAATGAGTGAAGCAGTAGTACATTCATGTCCACATGATCTCTACATCTTCAAGAGAGGCATAAATTGGTCTGGCTTGTGGTCTTGGCTAGAATATTCCTGGTGATCTAGATATGTCTGCTTCCCATAGTTGAGAGTTACTTGGATGTCTGAGAATTTCAGTCCCTCTGAACTTTGGATATGGTACGAGGGGTAGCTGCTTCAGACAGGTCTTTCTCTGTTGGCATCACTGTTGTCTGGGCTCTAGTTGAGTTAGACTAACATGTAAACAACTGCTATTGTAAACTATGTTTTTAGCAATGTTTTCCTCCTGCTGTATGAAAAATAAATACCGTTTCAATAATTTTGGCTGGCCACTATATAACACTGGTTGCTGTTTCTCAAAGGGAAACTGCCAAACTTGCTAAGGGGTGAGAGCAGTTGGCATATATGGAAAGTTGTAATTGGATCCTCACTTAAGAGGAAAAGAACTATGCAATTAGGCATGGACAACAAAAACAAGGATATTCCTGAGAGTGCACATGCAGCAACTGAAGAAAGGGCAACTAATCGTACAGCTGTGATATGGAGGGACATTAATTCTTGGAAGGGAGAAAGCATACTTCTGACAACTTGATCACTCCCCTGACCCTTTCCAGGGTACGGTTGGCCATTTGGGCTGCCAGGGCATGCTGCTTGCTCACATTCAACTTTGCCACCAGCCAAAACCCCAGACTGCTTTCTGTGGGGCTGCTCTGCAGCCTCTCATCCCCCTATTCCCTGTCTGTACATATAGCCAGAATTGTTCCATTCAAGATGCAGAATCTGGCACTTACTCTTGCTGAACTTCATGCAATTGGTGATGGCCCAGTCCTTTAATTTGTCAAGATCTCTCTGCAAGGCTTCTCTGCCCTCAGGGTAGTCAGCAGCTCCTCCTGTACATAAAGGAAGCCATTTTGTTAGCGCTCAAGCTTTTAAAAAGTCTTAGTACTCCAGATAAATAATGAAATATTTAGAAAGCTCTGACTGAAAACTAGGGGTGAGGGAAAAGAGAAAGAGAAGAATGTCAGCATGATAGGACTTGAAAGACTTTTTTTAAGTTAAGAAATATTATTTCCTTCTGGGACCCAGAAGGTGCAAACACAGGAGAAAAAGAGATATTTTAACTTCAGATTATGCGGGCACTGGGGATAATGGTAATTAGTTCATCTACTGAAGAAATGCAAAATCTCCTCGCTGGAACTCAGACATACTGTCTCACAACTTAGGGGAGATTAAGTATTGTTTTAATTTGAAGCCCCACAGAGAAGCCAGGTGGACAGAATATAATTACTTACAGGATATCAAGGATAGTTATCTACATCTGAAAAACATTACGATGCTCTTTTTAATGGCTACGAACAGATAGGATCTTGTTTTTCATCTGCAACTTGGATTTCAAATATATTCATAACTTTTTCCAGTGTGCTGTATACACTCGGCAAGGGCAATTTTTGGAATGAAGATTGAAATTTCAGGGATAGCTCTTGCTGTCATGTAAAAAAGTAATTTCTAAACTGTGGAGGAGATCATCCTTTAATATCTCAAGACAGGAGCCCTCAAAACTTGATGCATAAATCTTGCTCTCAGTTTATTTGAAGAGATCTATACTGGATTGTCTTATGCATGCCTCCTGCACCAGTACAAGGCTGAATTTTGTTATACCTAAATCATCCCTAAAGAGTTTTATTTGTTCTGATTTATTACTGAAATGGCTTTTCATGTAGCAGAAAGTATGATAAAAGCACAGTGAAAAAAAAATGAGCAGGCAAGATCAGCTTATCAGTCACATTGCTGATTTGTTGGTCAGATCATACACTTCTCTCATCTTTCAATGAGTGTGATGACAGTGCTTCAGGATCATGATTATTAGGTGAAAATGTGTGTAGAGCCCACCTCGGCTTGACACAATCACATGAAATGAGGCACACCCTAAGCAATCCTTTTCCCCAGATTTTGAAATCTGAAAAGGAAACATCTTTAGTGACCTTTATCTATGTCCCAGGTCTCCATTTCACATTGCTGAGAATAGTGCACATGGTTGAAAAGCATGTCTAGACAAAAGAACAGAACAGAACTTAAAAATTACTCAGATGGCTGTGTGCCTGTAGGCACCCACACAGGTACTTTGGACAGTGAACTAAGTGGTGACTGTGATACTTACGAAAGAACAAGAGAAGTGGGAGCAGGCAAGGAGGGTCTGAAAAGATGAACTGTTCTGAAATTGTGGAAACAGGATTTCACCTCCACAAGTCTAAGTACAAACTAGTAATGATGGATCTAATTAGCAAAAGCTTGGTAACATCTGAGGTTGGGAAGAACAGGGCTCTGTGATATCCAGTAGGAGTTCAGCATTGTGAATTCTGCATTAAAATTATTGATGGAGATAGAAATACTTAAAATGGAAAGATGCTTTGTGTCGGAGTATAAGGGAAATTGGAACTGGATTTTAAAGGCATACATTCATTGTTATTTTGTTTGTATACATTTACCATTTAAATTTTTTCTTGTGAGAAAACTCCACCTATTCAAAATTGGGAAAAAACTTCCAAGTCTACGCTGATCCTTATAGAAGATCCCATTCCATGTGGCATTTAAGTATATCTGTAACTGTTTAGCTAGATAAGGACTGCAGATTTCATGTTCTTTGCAAATATCATATTCTATGCATGAGCTTACTTTTTGTGATTCATTCCCTCTGTAAAAATAAATTACAAACCTTCAGATGGGATTTATTCTGGATTTCAGAGATAAATGTGTGCACATATTTATAGATTAGGTTTGTATATGTCTCTGCATTTATATATTTATATTATCGATCCAACCCTATTGTTTGTTGTCTGTTGACAATTCCAGTCAAATGCAAGAGCTTGGTTTTGTCCAGAAATCTTTCGAGTATAAGTGATACTATACGTGCCCTAATTGAAAAAAAAAATGCTTAACAGAAGAAGTCCTTTCTATCAGCTTTGTGATCTTCCTATTGTTTAGTGAAGGACAGGACATTAAATTATTTTCTTCAACAGCCTCAGGACTGTTTTTCCTAAGTGATCTTCATTTTGCAAAGGTTTTCTTTCTCTGACTACAAAATTATCCTTTGGTTTGTGGAAGAAATGCATAATGTGTATAAAATGTTGCAGTGGAATTCTTGAAAAGCCACTCTCAAGTTATTTTTATCCCTTCATCTGGAGCTAAGGCATGAACTAATTTTGCTTCTCTTCCTTGACCAATGAGGTCAGCATCCTTCGATATTAAGAGAAAACCAATAAATTGTGCTTACTTTAAATTCATGGTTGACGAGATGCAGTGATGTGGAGTCAAACAAATATACCCTGCAGGTTTTCCTGTTGTTGTATCTGCCATTTAGCTGTTCTGGGTCGGGCGGAATGACCTGGAGTAACAACTGTGTATCAGAAAGTTGCAGGTCCTCTTTTGCTCCACTTGGTTTTGTGCTTATCCTTTTTAATGTGTGGAAGTAGATTGCTACATTCTCTGCTGTCCTACATAAGGACATTTCCCCTTAGTGATGTGGGATTTAAGGCATGATTTTTTTTTAAGCAGCGTATGAAATGACCCTGCTTGTTTCTACAGAGCTAATTGCCAGGTAAAAAATGTCCTGCTTGCACCAAGCTGATGGACAGGAGCTGGTCCAGGGCCCAGCACAGCTTCATTGTAGCAACCATGCCAGAGTGCCTGCTTTCAGCACTCTCAGCCTCTCTGCACAGGCAGCAGAGATGGATCTCATTCCTGGTTCATAGACATATCAACTGGAAAACAGCCCACAGCTCTCCCCTCCACACCAACACCGTTGACTTCAGAAGGTTTAAAAAGAAAGATGAGGGGTGCTTACTCCAGAGGGAGCCCCTAAAAACAAATCTGGGTGTGCAGAACACACGTACAAGGTGTTAAGCTGAAGATGAGTTGTTACAAGTGCTGTTTCAAACCTCAAAAGCTAAGTATTTAGCTTAAGTTAGCTGAAACCTGACAATCAACAGACAGTGCTATGGAGTATAATTCATTCCACCATTCTCTTACACATGCCTAAAAGAGACCTTCCCAAATACGAATTATCACACTTACTTCTTCGTGGCTTTAGCAGAACCCAGAACATGATTCTAGGCAGTGAGGGAAGATGAATATGCTGTCTAGAGCCTCAAAGCACCTACCTAGTAGGTTGATAAATAACATTTTCTGCTGTCCTGTATGGTACAGTAAAGATTTTAAGAGAGAGCTGAAAGACATGAAGTGGCAATGGTAGGTTTTTGACTGAAAACAGTAAAAGAGTCATAACAGGTTAACATATCAATGCTGAGCATAAAGAAGATGCTGGTGGTGGCAGAGCAACATGGCTGCAGAGTGGGTGTGAACTAACAAAATCATATGTGGCAGAGAGAAGTTGGGCAGCCTTTAAAAGCTGCTCCTCAATAATTTGAAGAGTGAGAACCAGTGTGGGGACAAACTCATCACAGGAGCGAGTCCTAGAATAGCCTTAACAGATTGTTAAGTGAACCTCAGGGAACTGCAAAGTTCTGGGACTAAAGCATTGGTGGTACATGAAAGGGGGACAGGTTAGTTACGATAATGAACATATGGAACCAGAAAAATCCAGACTCTACCTGGATATACAGATCAAAGGCAGGAAATGAGTTAAAGATGAAACAGAGTAAAAATTTGATCAACCTTTTTAACATCTGCTTGTATATGAAAGCTAAGATGCGACATATATAACAAACACTTTAATTGAGAGAGGAGAGAGAACTGGCAACAAAGAAGTGAATGACATCCCCAAATATGGGTGAAGTACATTCCCGTACCTGGATGGATGTTTCATAAATTAGAGGCCAGCTCTGGTGCTATTATTCCAAGCAAAACCTTATGATTCAACAGAAGGCAAATCTTCCTCCATGTCAATGGGAGCAGGTTGAAGATATACGCTGAGTGATAAAAACCCAGTGTGTGACTTAACAGCCTTGTCCACCTGTAGCAAGAGCAATATACAGGGCTAGACTCATGTGGTAATGTTTCCCACCAAGCTGCTACAAGTACAAAAGCATATAGTAAGTGCTGAGCAGTGGAGAGCCTATGTGATCCTAAGTGTAGCAGCTGTGTCATATCAACACCCTAACGGAGCAAGAACAGGAGAGAGATATGTTTAAGAACAAAATCTACATCAACAAGCCTCAACGACATATTCTTAGGATTAACCAGGCTCAACTCACTCATTTACAGGCATAAATGTTGTACATCCACCACTACTTTTGCAGTGTAGCAGGCAAAGGATCATGAGTCCTAAGCAGTATATGCTCTTCCCCTGGTACGATCAGTCTTGCATTGGAAGGACAGTGCAGCAAAGTCACAGGATGAGTTCTTATCTAAAAATATGTCCTGTGCTCTGAATTTAGTCAGGACACAAGCAAAGACAAGTGAGTCAAATATACAGTGTATGAAAAAACAGTTCAATTGCCAAGTGCAAAACTGTGAGTAATGTCCTATCTGTTATCAGTTTATTCACTCAGAGAACATTCTCTTTGTTTAAAAACCACTGTGACTGTCCTAGCTAATATCAGAGCAATGGCATTTCTCCCGATGACCTTAGATTTGGTTTGATAAGCTCTTCCATCACAGACAGCAACCATGGAACAGCAGCCAAACTTGGGCTCAGCTTTATGAAAAAGCAGACATCAGCATCAATATTCTGATCTTGTTTCACTTGCTCACAGTAGGATCCATAAATTGATCTTAATCATCTTTAACTGCGAAATATATTTTGACAGTGGCTTGTGTCCGACTTTGGAAGCTACTCAATTTCTGCCATTTTGAAATCTATCACTTAGACATCTTACCCTGAATTTTGATAGCAAAGACCTCAGCTAAAGGAAAGACAGATAATTGATCCAAATAAGTCTTAGCAGCAGCAAAGATGTCTTCATGGTATATGACTCGTGAGTGTGGCATAGGCAGTGAGGACAGGTTGGGAAACTGTATGCATCTGCCTCAACCAAGAAACAAACATGATGAAGAAAATTGCAGCCAGGGAGCAGCAGAGATGTGAGGAATGCCTCACAGCAACAGGACTGCACGACAGTCTTAAAATGACCTGATTTTGCCCACTCCCTCCCTAGGCTCCAGCTGCTGCAGTGCATTTTACCTGGGCTACGTGCCGAGCTCAGGGTTGACGTGCTGCAAGGGTTCCCACATGGAGAAGAGATAGAAGTGCAATATATTCACAGTGGAACATTAGAAGAGAAAAGCAAGGTGGTTTGATGTTGATGTCTCCAGGCAAGGGCAATAGATAATTTTGATGAACAGTTGTAACCACACAGCAAAACTAAACCATAATCAGTAATTTGATGGTATGGTGAAACGTTTTGTCTGTAGAGGAGAAGTGGTGCCTGCAATCAATCGTTTCATAAATAGAGACAAGCCTGCAAAACCACTCAGGACTTTTTGCAGATAGGCAGAGATTTAACAGGATGGATCCCAGATTCATTCAGTGTGATGAAATGCAGGTTTGTGTATTATCTGTTGAAAAGAATATCTGTGACTGTGAAAGATCATTGGTAGAGAGGCACATGAAATGTCAGCTGCAGCTTTCAGGGAGTTGAGTAAGATCTATTGCCCGGTGATAATTAACTATCTATCAATAAATGATAAGAACTCCAGGAAATCAACATGAGGAAGAAGTTGTTCAAAGGAGAAAAGCAAGTCATTAGAAGGAGCAAACGTACTGGAATATTTACAGGAAATAGATAGCACACATGAAGGTGGTGCAGGGCGGGTAAGAAGATGTCAGAGTTGCAAGCACCTAGCTAGAGGCTAGAAAATGAAAAAATGCTGAAAACGTCCAAAATATGCCAAGTTCAGTGCACTGCACTGACAGAACTTGACACAAAATTTGTCTCTATTGCATTTAATTGACTGGCAGCAGGAATTTAAGAATATTTAAAGATAAGTTTGCCAACAGAAAAAAAATATAGAAGAAGAAGAAGGCGAAAAAATAAATAAGTCAGTTTTCTACAGATAGGTCAAACAGCTCCAGTAGTCCTAATCCCAGCCCCTGCCAGGCACCCACTCATCAGGCTTCTCCAGGCAAGCAGGAGCATGTACTTGCAGATATACCTCCCCAGCCAAGCTGCTGCTCTTCCAAGTGGCTAGTCCTCTACTAGTTGCAGGGCAACTCGGTGTTGCATTGGATTTTCTGCTTAATTTACTTTGATATAGTCCATAGTTGCTTCTTATCTCCTGTATGGCTCCTTAAGTGCCTACTGTGAGCATATTTTAGGCCCAATTACAGGGAATTACACTGAATTAAAATGCTGGATCAGAACACTACATAGTGAGAAAAGTGAAAATAAATCTATTCTTTTCCCCAAGATAAACTAGGGGTATGGGGAGAGTGGTATCCTTGTCTGCAATGACTTCTCTCTCGTGGTGCTTCTTTATTTAGATTATGTGATCTGAGTTTTAGGCCCTCAGTTCTGCAGTAGGAGAGCTGCTTGCAGGTAGAGATGTGACAGCAAAGACAGGGGAGCAGGAAGGAGAGAATGTGTGGGGTGCCAGGGCTGATAAGCCCTTCTTTTGCTTGAAAAAACAGAGCTCAAATGCAGGATGTCTAAGTTTTGCAGGTATTTCCTGATTCTTTTGATTCTGTAATCATTAGAAGCTGACGGAAGTGACTAGGAAGTCATTAGAAGCAGTGGAATCACAGCTCTGATGTTTGTTAAGGATAAATTTCTAATCTCAGTGATGATGAAGAAATGGCTGAAATAAGATACATATGCTGCCTAGCATAGAAATTGAAATGGAGTCTCATATCCAGACAGCAAGGTGCCTACTCGGCTGTCCAGTTAGCAAGTGATGGCAGGACTTTTCTTGTGTGAAGGCAGTCATGTAAGGAACATGGAGGAACCATAATTATAGAAACACAGAATCACAGAAACGTTTGAATGTGGAAGGGATCCTTAAAGGTCATCCAGTCCGATTCTGCAATGAACGGGGACATCTGCACCTAGATCAGGCTGCTCAGAGCCTGGACCAGCCTGATCTTGAGTGTCTCCAGGAATGGGTTATCCACCACCTCTCTGGATTGAAGCAAAATTATTATTGATGAACCAAATGGATGGAACATTATTGATGGAAGAAAAAAGCTTAAGGGGAAACAAGACAAATCCTCAGAGAACTAGGCTTTATCAGTCCCACTTCTTGTAGCGAAACTCATTTCCTATTTCATTTTTTAAGATATTTGGATTTTTCTAAGGCAGTCTGTTTTCTGAAGGTTTTGAGATGAGTTAGGGTTTTTAGGCCTGGCAAAAGTGGGAAGCAGCTCTCTATTTTAAAGACAAAGCATGGAAGAGCACAGCAGAGATTACGAATGTGAAGAAAGAAGGAAAAAGTCTTTAATACGATCTAAGTGATGGCACTTCATTAACACTGCAACACATCAGCAGAACCAGAGTTCTGATAATAGCATTTGTGCTTATGCTAGCTACACAGATTATGTTGTCAGAAATCAGCACGTTTCCTGGTACTTCTGTAATTCTCAAGTATCAAAAGCGTTAAGGAAGGCTAGTGCTTAAGGAAAAAAATGTAACGCAAGTGTTTCCTGTGAGTGATAGCTTGCCTAGGGCTTCCCCCAGGGCTGGATTAGATTAAGTCTTTTGCTTTCCCCTTCCGTGGAAGCTCACTCGATGACCGAACACTGGCAGTTACAGTGCAAGGCCTCTCCCAGCCTGGCTCTGCAGGGGAGCCAGCAATGCGTTCCTGAGGCCCAGCCCCGAGCCTGCCACCAGTTCCAGCGTGCAGCTTTATGCTCCTCTCTCCCGGTTCTTTCTCACGCAATTTTCTTGAAATAGGCCTGATAACGCTAATAGTGCTGCAAAGCCTCATTCTTTCTCCTCCTCATGTCCTCTGCCCAAGCGAGGCCATCTCACTCACAGCGGCGGTGGCGTGGCCTGGTTGCTACAGCTCTCTGGGAATTTCCGAGGCAAAAAAGACACGCTGCCTAACATCAGCCAAGGCTTTAGGACTGCCGGTGCTTAAAAAAGGGCTCGGTATAGAAATGTCTGCAACCTGCTGTTTGCATTGTGGTAATGCAAGGTCTTCCGTGGGATTTATTTGCTATCGGGTTTTAACTACGCTAGGTGAGGACACCGCGCGGTTAATTTCTATTCCCTGTACAAAGAGCCGGCTGAGTTCATCCCACACATGTCGATGAGAGACCAGCCTGAATCAAGTTTGTTTTAGCTGTTAAATCACATTTCTCAGTTGTTTAAATAGTTCAGACAGGATTTGCACAGTAACATTTTAGCTTTTTACAGCTGTCAAGTAGTAACACCAATAATTACTACGTTCCCTGGTGGGTTTTATCTGATTAAAGTGACATGTCTGCTTATGCAAGATATTTGAAAAGAGACATTCAATAAAGTCAGTAACACTTAATTTCCTCTTTCCTCCTCTTTTTTTTTAAGCTACACTTGGTATTTATTTTGATGTCATGTTTTGAGGTATGTTTGTTTTGTTTTGTTTTGTTTTTCTGAAGAGTTTTCATAATGGAACAATTTAGCAGAATATTTTATGGACTTACAATGAAATATTTCTTCACAGTATAGCAAGGTACTAATGTACCTTGTCTGTGCTAAGGACTGCCACGCCTGTCTGCCCTGACTGCTGTGGAAACAGCATTTGAGTTGAGGGGAGACAAGATGGAAGCCACAATTTTCTCCAGATTGAAACAGGAACTGTTAAAGCAAGTAGGAATCAATCCTGAAGATGCCTACAATGGTATTTTTTACTGCATGATATAGGGATTTTTCAGATTATGAACAGCAGGAAGCAAAAATGAGCCTTTTAAAGTCCCAAGTCAGATGGAGCAGCTAAGAGCTCCATACTTGCTCTTAGTCCTAGCTGATGTTTATATGCATGGCTTAGCAAGTGCTTGCTAATATATCTTGCCCTAAACAAAAATGCAGATGGCAGGCTTTATGCCTAGAGTCACAAGTTCCTTCACTGAGGGAAGCTCTGGCAAGGCCAGGGATATGGCAGCCTGCCTCTGGAGCTGGAGAAGAGATGAGAGCATGCCCGTTCTGTGCAGAGGGCAGATGTCTGCAGTACCAGCACTGGTGGTGCTGGGGGTCCCTAGTGCTCCCTCTCTCATGGCAGCTCTCAACAGAGCCCTTGCCTTTTAGTGTGACTCTGCTCCTTTAAACTGATAGAAAATACTGCCTGGTTCTCATCTTCTCTACCCAGCTATTAAAATAGTCAGCAAATCCCCGGCTTTTTTTGTGCTTTATTTCCTCCTTCTTTTATGGTTTTGGTTTAGATGTGACATTTCCCTCAGTTTTGTGAGACTGCTGAAGATATTTTGCTCCATTTTAAAGCTGTCAGTGGTCTGCGTTTAGATTTCTGTGCAGATTATGTGAGACTAGTGAGGTTACATGTTTTATAGTTTCTTTCTTCTCTAGCACTGCCCTGTGTTGTGAATCCTATATGGCAACACATTGATATCTTGCTTGTAAAAATGATTCTATGAAATGCAGCTTCTTATATTACTTCATCATTACTAATGTTCATTGATTTCTACTAAAAGTTCTTCACATGCCCTAAAACATTGTATGGAAAGACACAAAAATCTACAGCAAAAATGAAAAACAATATTTCTTTTTATCAACGCTGTATTTCTCTGAATCTGATTCTTGATTACACTGAGGCCATCTTAAGGTGTTCCAGAGAGTAAAAATACCAAAAAAAAAAACCTCAAAGGAATTTTAGGTATAATTTTTTCCTTCTTTAAGAATGATATTCCCTGACAGTGTAGTAAGAAATGGTATTGGTTTCAGTGAGAATCTTTCTCTACTCTTGCAGATGCTCAGGATATTGAGGAAAGGGCAAACACTGATTTATTTGGCACTGGTTTTAAATCTGTACATCAAAATACAAAATACTTCTCATCGGCCTATCCTAATAATTCTACACAACCAAAGGGAGAACACAGGAGAGCTTCAGAACAGCGATAATAAGCAACTGCAGAAACGTTTATCACTCCTGATGGCAAAGATTAGAAAAACTCACCATTTATTTCAAAGGGATAAGTATGACACCTTAACAACTCCGTCTTTTCCTTATTGCACACATTTTCATTTCAAGCTCTGACAATATTAAGGAAGAAATTTATTGGAGTTCATCACACAGGCAGAATCCTGTGGAGCCAAGGTATTTATAATGGTGCCGAAGTGACAGTGTCAACAGTGATTTAAATCATTTAGTCACTATGATAAATGTTGCGTTGTCCTAAAATTTAAGGGATGGACTGGAAACATAAGTCACTCCTAATAAAAAAACAAAGTCAGTGGCAAATGGTTTGCATTCGCAAAACCTGTCATTACCAAAAATAAAAGATTGGATGAGAAGAGCTAACAATGAAGTTGTAATATCCATTAGACAGATGCTCATGATATGTCATGAGTCTGTGAGATAAAGACAGATGTTCTGTGCAAACGCGATTCCTACTTTTACACCCGAAGAAGTCAGCACTGCATATATCAGTGAATAGGTAGAGTAGAACAGGATGAAGCACAGATAGGACATTTTTTGTCTTCTAGACAGCAACCATTCTGATCATTATTTTTGTTGATAAAAGTTTGATGTCAATTGAATCTTGATCAACTTGCCAGATGTAGCCTAGGATAAACTGAAAAGAAACATGTAGAGATGGAGAAAAAGGTTCAGCTTTCTATCCACAGTTCTGTACTTTATACACAGGTAGGAAGAGATGCAAGATAGTGAGGAAAGGGAGGAGATGTCGCAGGAGATGCCTGAAAGAGAATGAATTAACTGAATTGAAAGTAATCAGGGAAATGAACAATGAGGCAACAAAAATGTGAAAAAGAAAGGAAACTTGGAGATAGATTTAAATTCAGAAGTTGTCTCCAGAGGATTAAATAAAAAAGACACTGTAAAGACAAAACAGATCTCCAACTTAGTATATACTTAGAAGGGGGTCCTTCTGTAGAACATCATGTCAAGATCTGAGGAAGTAGGAGAAAAGCACAGAGGTAAAGTGTCTTCAGAAACCTGAAAGACCTAATGGACTTATGATGGTATGCTCATTCTGTGCAGCCTTCCTCTTGTTCTTATGTACTCAAACTCACAAATTTCTTTCCTTCCTTCCTTACTAGCTAAGGTTTTCATTCAACACCATCTCAATCGTCTCTCATCAGATCACGTTGCTCAGGCATCTCTCACCTGATCAAAACACGCTATAGCAAAATCTTCCTGCGTAGAATGTCCTTACCTCTATTGTTTTTGTTTCTAATTTGTAATTTTTGAAGTGTTCATTTTCATACATTTCTGAATTGGTCATTTCTGTTCTCCTTTCAAAGATGATCATAAAAGTATTCATGCACTGAACCAGCTGTAGGAAATTTTGTTACCGAGATGTTTGTCAGAAAATTTCTCATCCTCTTACAAGATCCTTCCAAGCTCTCCAAGGCCAGAGTGTCTTAAGTATTTCTTTCCTTTCATCAAATTAGCAATTAAACTCACCTCACCTTGGAAAGGTAATTTTCCATCAATTTTGCGTGCAGCTGCCCAAAGTGTGATAGAAAATGCCCTTCAGCAATTTTCATACTTCAGCCAGTCAGTTGTGGTTCTGGAAAAAAAAAAAGAAAGAAATTACTGGTGACAAGGGTGATATAAAAAGCATTTATAAATGTACTTATAACATGGAGCTGCATGTCGTAAGACTGAAAATAAGTACTCATTTCCACCTGACTTTTTAGGTTGAAGAAGAGCAATTAAATGCAGTTGAAAGGTGTTGGTTGAATTTGGCATGAAGTCAGATTGGACAGAAACAACTTAAGAAAAACAAATTGCTGTAGGGAAGTTATTCTGAGTGCATTTTCATTAAGCTTGGGTAGATATATGTGCCTGCAGTGCGTGTTCATTGTCACAAGTATGTTTTCATGTAGTCTTGCTGCTGTGGTCTCAGCCTCCGTTGAAGGGAGGGATGACTGCATCAGTGGCACAGAGAAGCTTGAGAAGCAGCTTAGGTGATCATGAGTCAGGCTCAGTGGCTCAACATAACTTTCTTCATCCTCCTCCAAATAAATAAAAACAAAATCATTTTCTAGACTGCGTCAAATTGGTAAGGTTGTATTTAGAAAAACGTACTAGCGATGGTTCAGCTCAGGAGAGCTGGCTTGGGAACAGTACAGAAGAGCCTTTCTGTTTTTGCATGACCATAAATATGCCTTCTGCTTTAAGGGCATAGTCCTTAAAAGATTTACCCTATGAGAAGAGCTGTAACAGAGAAGAACAGTTACTTTAAGTGGAACTGTCTGCTACAGTGAGCAAAATAAATATATTGCCAGCTATTTTTAAAACCAAAACCATGGCTTTTGCAAAATTATTTTAATTATTAAGGAATTATTTTAATTATTAAAAATTACTTGCTGTCTTGGTGAAAGTGTGGCAGAAGATGATAAAGAGGATTTTGTTTGTTTATTTGTTTGTTTTAAGAATGGACCGTTCTATTTAAAGCTCTCTCAGATGAAATGTTACAGTTTTCATCTTTCAAAATACTGGTTCAAATGTTGAGTGGACAGCCTGCTAGGCAGAAAATGAAAATCCAGCCGTCAGCAAAAGCTCTTGTGGAGACTGCAGTGAATGACAAATATGGGTCTAACTCTTGAGCTTCTTTGTCCTACTTTGTGCCCTTCACTGGCACCCAAGAAGAGCAACCAGAAAAATCATAAAGTGAATCAGTTAGCAATGTATGTCTTCCCCCATCAGCAGGCTGTCAGACATGCTGGGGTTGGCAGGGTACTGCTGTGACTAGGAGATGCTCAGTTAGTTATCAGCCTCACAGGAGGGTATCTTTTCGCTCTCTGGCTGAGGAAGTGCCAGAGTGTGCATGCACAGCCAAAGCCACGTGTTGAATGAAACAACCAGGCGCCAACGGCTTCAGTCTGAATTGACTGCTTATGGGCTCCTATATGGGTTTCTCTGTGCTGTGTACTTCTGTTCAGGTACTACCAGTGTTTAAAAATCTGACTGATGCAGCTTTATTTGTCGGGGTAGATGGAGAAGGACAGGAAAAAGATTAGTTTTAGAGCTGGCTTATCCTGAGATGATAGCTCTTGGAAATGTCAGTACTATTGATGATGGGCCTCCTTCACCCACGTAATTTAAACACATCTACTGAAATGTCAGTGCTGCCACCCAATGATCTGATGAACGGCTCTGGCTGGGGGACATTCTGACACAGCACAGTCAAACTGTTGGAATACTGTGGTATCTGTCAGACGTCCCCTCAATCCACAGGTGATGAAACACTACTGAAGACAAGGAGGATTAGTCAGCATTAAATAAAATGATTCGTCTCTATGCCTAATTGTACTTACTTCACTAATATGTAGTGGATTCACATGACCTTTTCCCACAGCTCCCACTTTTTGACTTGTCCTACTGCCTAAAGCTTGCCTTCTTAGTCCTGAGCAAGTGACTGGCAAAGGAGACTGTCTCTTTGTTTTAATTTGGACTTTATTTACTGAAGATATAGAAACCTGTTCACTGACACTCAGCAATCTCTTACTCCTTGAGGACTATGTTAAAATTTCCTCTTGTACTCAAGTTACAGCCTTACATATTATACTTTGCCTTACAATTCTGCCATTGGAAGACTAACATAAACTGTCCCAAAGAGAAGAACTCCCTACTGAATATCAAAAAGTACACAAAGCTCAATATACAGTTTGGGAAAAGTAGGTCATGAATCTCTCCAGTCATGTTGTGCATCTATCTTAAAAAAAGAAGAAGAAAAAGTTAAAAAAAAAAAAAAAAAAGTAAAGAAAATAGCTTTTAGGTTAGCCTGGCAAGAAGTGTTACAGGAAATGAAAATCTTATAACTGCTGCTGCTTGTCAAAGACCTCATGAAAAAGAAATGGAAGAAAGTCACCAAAGGAAACTTGAGATGAGTTGTGGGACCCACTGCTCATTTTCTTTTTCCTTTGCTCTTCAAGGGAATTGCTTTCACCAAGCAGTGTAAAATATCAGGGAGCTGCAGACAGCTTTCTTTTGGAATTTGTGACAGACCGTTGTAGAACAGTGTTAGATTCCATTATTATGTAAAAGATCTGGTTTTGGAGATAGCTCATAACACTGTGGGTCTATGCTGTGAGAATGCATGAGCCATTTCAGCTGTCAGTCTCAATAATTACTACACCTTCTAGTATTACTGTTTGTTGAGGCCAGACCATTTTTTTCTTAAGCTTTTATTTTTTCAAAAACGCAACCCTTTGCCCAGGCCCACAAACCCCAGGATGAAATATGTGCAGATTTTTCTTCCCTCAAAAGAAATACACTGTTTGAATTTTGATCTTCTGCAGTTCTGGGTGAAATATTCTTACTTTCATATCAGAAAACCCAGAGGTGTAAGCAGAGCTTCTCTCTACTTCTGTTGGACAGCTATAGCTCTCAGAGGCTTTCTAGAGCAGATGAGAGAACTATTGTGCTAGACATCACTAAACGTGGAGCAGGAGACTGTGTCTACTATAAAGAGATTATTTTCTACACAGAGAAAGCTGCCTAAAGGGCAGCCAAAGGCAAGTGTTTTTAATTATATCGCATAAACAAGGAAAGGAGACACTAACAAGAACACCTAAAACTCCTGAAAGTAGTGGAAATTTTGTGGACTATTGCTTCCATACAGGAAGTCTTTGGCAGAGAGATGAATTTAGATTTTGCAGAACCTGGGTCAGAGATCAAGTACCTAGCTTTCTTTCTGAGGAAGAAAAGGTAAGACAGAGTGAAAAGTTCTGTCCAGGGAATACATGGCTGACACACGTAAGCAAGCAATTAGAAGGATAAAAAGTAAGATTATTCTGGAAAGTTACTCCAAAAAATAGTTTTTCTGCCAATATTTGTGGATACAAATGCAATCATAGAATCATAAAATCGTAGAATCACCAAGATTGGAAAAGACTTTCAAGATCATCTAGTCCAACCATCCACCTACCACCAATATTTCCCCACTAAAGCATGTCCCTTAGTACCACATCTAAATGTTTCTTGAATGCCTCCAGGGATGGTGACTCAATCACCTCCCTGGTCAGCCTGATCCTTTGCCTGACTACTCTTTCAGAGAATAATTTTTTCCTAATATACAACCTGAACCTCCTCTGGCGCAGCTTGAGGCTATTCCTCTAGTTAACTGGGAGAAGAGGCTGACCCCAACCTCACCACAAGCTCCTTTCTGGCAGTTGTAGAGAGCAATAAGGTCTCCCATGAGCTTCCTCTTCTCCAGACTGAATAATCCCAGTTCCCTCAGCTGCGCCTTGTAAGACTTGTGCTCCAGACCCCTCACCAGTTTCTGGACATGCTCCAGGACTTCGATGTCTTTCTTGTAGTGAGGGACCCAACAACCACAAAAGCAGACTCCTAGAGGACCTTACTAACCAGTTCATTGGGCAGCCTGAATTGTCCTCTCTCCATATCCAGGGTCAAAGTTTTGGTGTCTGTTTTTCTCCTGTCAACAGAGATTTCAAAATTTGATTACTTCATTATACCTGTGGCCAAGATGGCCACCAATCTCTTCTTCATCTGCAAGACATTCTCTGTTTACAAACAATAAATCTAGGAGGGAACCTTTCCTGGTTGGCTCTCTTAGTACCTGTAACAAAACTTACCTTTATAGTGCCTCAGGAATTTCCTGAACCTTTTTTACCATCAGCCATGTGGTATTCCTAGGTATACCTGTTGTCTTGGTACTTAAAAGTCATCCATAAGAACTAGATTTAGAGAGATCTCTTAATTTCTTATATGTAGGTTGCTCTGAATGTAATGCCTCCTATTTATTTCCATAGAAAATACAATGGGTACAAAGAGCACAATGACACTATTTGACAGAGCAAACTCTCAGCTACAAAATACTATTTTTCAACATAGTCACCATCATTAGATACACATTTTCACCAGTGATGAACAAGAGGATGCATGTTGCACTCATCAAAATTGCACTAGGTGACCCACTGAAACTGTCACCACTACTGAAATGCACTATCCACTGCCTCACTGTGCTCACATCCACTGTTTGGTCTCCATAAACACTGAGCAATTCATGTATGTCAGTGGGTGCCATTTTTTCCACATGGAGGAATTCAGTGACACATCTTTACTTCATATGTGCTTCCATGTCAGACGCCATTCTGTCAGACTGCCCCTCTGCTGCCATCCATCACATGGCAGAAAATGTAACAGAATATGGGTGCGAAACTTCAACCTCTACTGTCATATTACCAACATTCACCTCTGACATCATGGACCAACATAATAAAACAGGAAGCATTACTTTCAGAGCAGTCCTTGTAGAATAATTCACTGATGTCATCATGCTGGCTGGCTGGTCTACAGAAGACTTCCACAAGACAAACTGCTTTATCCTTACTGAGAAAATCTCAAACTTGTCATCACGAACTGTATTTCCATACAACCCAGTTCCTCTAGAATCAAATCTTCTAGATTTTTGAATTTTAGGATCATATCTAGAGTATAATATGGAAAAGGCTCTAGAATGGGCTCTAGAATCTGGTTCTTGAAACAATTCTAGGAAGGCACTAAAACCAACTCCATTCTAGAGAAGGATTCACAATAGGTTTAGAATCAGCTCTAGAATCTTGAAAGGCTCTAGAAAGCCTCCACCAGGAGGGAGACTAGGAGAGTCTTTCTGAAAGTGTTGACTAGTGGTGGTATCACCAGCTATAACATTTTATAGATGTTTCACATTTCATAGTGCAAAACTCTTCACAGACACTCTTGAGTAGAAGGTCTTGCAGGAGACAGCAATCCAAAATGCAACTCAGAATGATGCCCTTGCTCCTTGCCATCTGCTCTGGTCTACCTTGAACATTCCTTGTAAGCAATTGGGCTGATCTTGTTTCATGTGTTGGAAACTGCTTAAGGGGAAGGCTGAAGACCCCTAACACAAATTACTAACTTGGTAGAATAAATGAAGAAAAACATTACAATGATAATTTTTTTGGTCCTCTTCATGGATATTACTATCACACAGAACCTATTGCCATCAGTTTGGATTTATTTCCTTGTCTTGCTACAGTTGCAAAGAGCACTTATTTATCTCTATGCTTCTAACAGTTTGTATTCTGAATACCTGGTTTTTGAAACTGGCAAAAAAGTACCAAAAGTTTCCTTCCTTTTCTTTCTTGATTAAAATACCGATCTTACATATTCCCTTAATTCTAGCAAAGCAGCTGGGTCTTTCAACCCAGAAAGATCTTATGAGAAGTTTTTATATAGAGAATATCTTGGTGACAGTATTCTATGAATTTGAGTCAATTAATGTTTCTGAAAAAAACAAACAAAAAATCAGCAACACAAACACAATAAGCCAAACCACAAATCATACAACCCCGCTTTTCAAATTATCAGAACTGCGTTTGTAAATAAATCAGGAATATAAAGGAACAAAGGATATGGAAGTGTGATGAAGGCACAGAGTTTTTACTAGATTAGAAAAGCACATTACTTATGCTAAAATTGTATTCCTCTCTGTTTTCAGCAATGCTTAATAGATATTCAGGGTCAGATTCATTTGTGCTCTAACTCCTTTAGCTTCACAGAATGGCTAAGGTTGGAAGGGACCTCTGGTCTGATCCCCTGCTCAAGCAGGGACACCAGAGCAGGCTGCCGAGACCACATCTAGGTTTCTTTTGAAGAACTCCAAGGAGAGAGGCTACACAACATCCCTGGAGGCTTTAAGCTGTAGGAGTGTTTATTGCAAATAAGCTGAGTATCTTAACTTTTCCAAAAGCACTTCATAACCACAGATATTAAAAAAAACACAGATGCACACATACACTTTTGGTTAGACTCTAGCAAAACAAATTATAAAATAATATAAACAAAGGAGTAGCCACAAAGCTACCCTTTCATAGTAACTAAGGCATTGACACATGGTTTATAATAAGCCTAGATGGCCCTTTGATCGTATTTTTGTAGCTTTTATTATTTTTTTTTCTGCAGATATTCCAGTAACATAACTTTGAACCACTGCTTTATAACAAAACTTTCTCTTAGCGTTGTCCACACAAGAGGAGCAGACACAAGTGAAAAGACTGAAAAGCATCTGCTTTACAGAAGGTGGAGAGAGAAAAAGAGGAAGATTATACTAACAGGAACTATAGATATGGTGAATGAGTAGGCATGGCACTGATATGTTCAAGGAACCATAAGAAATAGATTTTTTTTTCATAATGTATTGAAATCCATTATAGGCTATTTGAACTGTGTGGGTAATAGGTTCTCAGGATGCTACATAACATGGAGCTTTTCTGGACACCTTATTTCTGCTCATCCTTACATTGCTTTAATTTCCAGTAGAAAGAGACCATCACCCCTGTGGCCATTGCAGTGGTGTTTGTACAGAAAAACAAGGTTTGAGACAAAATAAAAACAAACACAAACAAAAAACCCCAAAACCTTACTATTTAGATTTCTGAGAACCGCTCCAGCAGTTGAATAAAGAAGTTAGCATCTCAAACCAGAGAGTTTTCCTAGACTATCTGCATGTGCTAACATACCCTTCAGAAACATAAATAGCAATGATTTGCAAAGTTGCTAAGTGCTAAGCTGAAGAAGGAATATATTATGTGTGTTTTTTCGAGTTCCTGCAGTGTGTAGACATTTAGATAAATGAGAATGTATTTAGAGTAATTAACTATTTCTCAAATTAATAGATTTAGACACTTAATAGGGAAGAGTGACTTGAAGCGAATGAAGGCAAGGGTGATTGTGGCAAGACAGCTGAAAGTATGAGGATAAGGAACCAGTGGACTCTAGTCCCACTTTGTATTTATCCTTCCAAAGCCCAAGCAGTGGTGGAGGAAGAGCTCACTGTGGTGACCTCAGCTGGAAATTATAAGCACATTCGGACATTGAAGAAAGTACTGATGTACTGGTTGCTCTTTGACTTCCTCTGAAACAAGACAGGAACCATTCTTTCTCTTCAGTCAGAAGGCAACTCTTTGAGTGATTTTCTCTGGCACCAGAGATCACAAATCATTATTGGAGCTTCATGCTTTTGGCATTTTATTTCTGTGTTTCAGGGAAATTCAGCTAGCAATCTCTTTATCCACGCCTTTATTTAACTTGTAGCTGGTGTTTCCTGTTGCCTGAAGTAGTGATCTTACTCATCAAATCGTCTCTTTTTTATCATTTGTGAACATAAGAAAGAATAATTTATGGCATTCACGTATAATCCTACATTTAACAATTCCTTGAGGGTTTACAGCTTTTCTCTCTATTGCTTTAAAGAGAAAAAAATCTCATAGGCTCAGGTCACAATTAAAAACACTCTACCTTCAATATAGATTAAAGCATATGCGGGAATGAATGCCTTTAATTCATGTAAACACAGCCATTTTTCACTGTTACCATCCGTTAGCCGCCAAAACTGACAACAGTAGAGAAATAATTTGATTTCATAATCAAATATCTGTACAAAACCCATCTCCTCTAGCATAGTTTTTACATTTATATTTGAAAGAACTGCCCATGGCTGGGAAATTCTGCCTCATTTAGAGACAGGAGTTAAAAAGACCTACTGTGAGATACAGAGCAACGAAGAATTAAGAGATCTGGGTGAACTTCCGGTGTCGCATAGCAAGATGAAAGCATACCACCTGTGCATGTGTGCCGAAACTGAGTTCCCATGTGAAGGGCCTCCAGGAAGGGACCAGGCTTTGCTGTAGCCTGGTATGGTCTCTCTGGTGGAATGATACCAGCTTACATCATCTCCAGCTGACACTGGTGAACATGGGCTGTCGGAATCTTTGGAGAATGATGGGAAATAGCTGAGAGCTCATCCAGCAATTAAAGGAGTAATCAACCAGCTTTGGATTCAAAGAGATGTACTGGAGACCTGTTTCTTCTCTTTCTCTGTTTGGTAGAGCTACAGCTAGGAAAGAGCCATTAGGTTAAACATCAATTTAGTAACATTAGTGTACTGCACTTGGTTCTCCTAGAAAAGAGAAAAATCAGCTTTACTAACTGCTTTACAGGATGGAACTAATGAATCCTTATAACACACTTCTCCAAGGGAGAATATATGAATCTCGCCTCTCTTCACAGTCAGGGAAAATCAGATGTTGGGAGTAATTTGCCCTGTGCCTGTCAGGATACCAACTTGAGAGGAATGGAGAGAGCTAGCAGTGAGTGGTGATTCTACCAACTGAGGACAGAAATGACCTCCTCCCTGGGAGGATCAGCTGCCTAGTATCATTCCTCTTTTTTTCCTGTGGGGATGCCGTTACTCTCTCTACATGACAAGTCACTGTAACTTCACAGGTATGAGAACGACAATATATAACTAAAGCGTAAAACAGGAAGAAAAGGTCATTGTGGGGCAGAACCCCTCTGAGACATGTCTTTCAATAACTCACTCTTCTCTTTTGCATGTGCTCTATCTTCAGGTGTTAAAATAAGGAGGTTGCCACTCATACCTTATATTCTCTCCTTCATTCAGGTCTCTGGTTCCCCACTCAATTTTCCCAGTTAAGTGTAAGCAAAAGCACCGAGCACTGAGAGCTCCTGCTGCAGACAAAGTGCTGTTATTCTGCTTCTACAGGCTGCTGCTCGTGCTGAGCTCTGCAGGGGAATAGGCTGCATGGGCACTGAGAGAAACAGCAAAAGAAAATGCCAAGCAAAATTAACTTAAGCAGGGAAAATGCTGCCTTCCTGGCTGTTTCTAAGAGTCTCCCTGCTGTATTTTATTGCTCAAAAGAAGAAATTAGCTGTACAACTGTAGAAATTTGCAGGGAACTATAACAATATGAAGACAAAAACTGAGTGGTCACAAAGGTTTCTGCTACAACTTGAAAGAGGAGTAAGAGAGATAGTGTCCTCTGAAAGGAAACCTCTCTTGCTGCTGATAGGTATGTCTCGGAACGGAAAGAAGAGTTACTGCCCTGTACAGTTGGCTGTGCTAGAGAAGTAAAGCCCAGTGCCATCTAAGTGAGAGAGATGGCAGGAGCAATGGAGTTTGCTGAGAGGGTGGCATATCGGCCAGTGTTTTTGTCAGCCCTCCAGAAAATCTTCGTAGTGGTATTTTGTACTTCTAAACATGTTTGATGGTGGTTTGGGGAAAAGGAAGCTGAAGTTGCTGTCTTTTACTGTCTATTGTCTGATAAGAGAAGAGTCCTTTATCTTCTTTCTGCCTGAAGCAGAAAGACAGGAAAAAAAAGAAAAAACAAAAATAAAATTAATTTGACTTAAAATACATTTCTGAATTTCTTTCTGAATTTCTATTAATTTTTGTCCTTCATCTGTAACTGCTATTGGCACTGTTATTTGAATTACTTAATTCCATGCAGATTAGGGTAACTCATTTTTTTTTACTCATCCTGATGTGATACAACTTCAAAGGAATAAAATTACAACAGTTATACCAATAGCAGCTGAGCTGCAAAAGATAGAGATAAATTGTCATTTTCTTCCATCAAAATGTCACTAAAGTTTGTCATTTTCTGTGTAACGCTCACCCTGTGATGGGTCAAAGCAGAGGGCTTGGACTCAAAGAGTTTTTCCCTTTATCAGTGGGAGTAGGTATAACGGGATATTTTTTCTAATGCTAGCTGGCCAATTTATTTTGGTGGAAGTTAACAACAGGAACAATTGTTAAACAAAATGGATAAACAGCAAGACCTTGACTCTTGGAAACATATTTCAAACTTTAAACAAATCATTAGTCAAGCTATTTGCAGACATTTTCTTTCATGTTCTAGTGCATCTGTCCCTTAAATAATAGTTTGTAAGCCCTTGATAGCAAGCCCGAACAAGATTTCACTAAAAATCATGCAAGTCATTACAACTATTCTACTTCAGACTAGGTTCACTCCATTTAAAATGTTGATTACTCTAATAAAACTCCAGGAGAAGTGATTTCCAATGAAAAGCTTATGTTAGCATCTAGCCACTGAAAAAGCAAAAGAAAATAAATTTTAAAGGCAGCGTATTTTGAAGAAAGCAGTGTGTGACCTCACCTTAAATCTTTCCCTGGCCTATCCTTATTGTATGTCGTAAATTTCTTCAATGATGTGATTACAAGAGAGACAAGATGGGGAGGAGAGGAGGAAAAGAAGGAAGAGGAAAATCATGAAAGATATTTACGAAAACTCTGGCCAAAGGGAGAATGGGGATGTCCAAAATGTAATATTGAAGCATGCAGGCAGCTCAAGGACAGAAGCAGTGTTGCTAAAGGGCGTTAGTTACCTTGAGCACCTCTAACACTTCTGGGAAGCTGTAGTATCGCTGACTATTCGCATCTTTCATTCGTTTGTTTGTTTGTTCAGTAGTCAGCTGGTTTTAGCCTCCTGATAAGCAGGACTTTGGCTATCCCATACCTTCCACAGGTCTCTTTGCCTTTCAGAGTGCCCTTTCCATGCTTAAGAACTTTGTTTAACAGCTTAAAATCAACTTTGTTGTACCACAGAGTCTCAAAGGTGGTATTTCTTCAAATTGATGTGGACTGAAAAATGTGTCCCATGCAAAAACAAATGCCCCATATATATGCTTCTGTACATATTGAGGAAAGACCAATACCCTCACCATTCTCTAGCCATCAGGGATTCAATTGCTGGGGAGAGAGAGTGGAAATCTGACATCACTACTTCCAAATCTAAGTAGCTGCTAGTTAATGGTGTTGACATGCTGTGTTTTGAAGTGGGCAAAGCATATTCCTGTGGAAAGTTGCTTAAATCTGGGATGTTAAAGCCAGCAATATATTTTTCAGATGGCTTGTGGTGTCTCAGTGTAATAGACTATTATTTGCTACACTGTTGCTCATGAAATATTGTTAGCAGGGTGCAGATCATTCATCCATTAACACCCCATGAAGTCACCTTGAATCCCATGTTTCCAGAACAGTGAAAAAGACCTCTATTTCACAGCTGAAAAATATGCCGTTTAGATGCTATTAAAGTGCCAAGTAGAGAATCTAGTTATTTCAACAGTGCTCTCCCAGCTACCACAATTTTTCAGCTTTAAGATTTCATCTGGAAGAGATGCAAATATCTCTCCAGCTGATGTGAACATGCGATATGCCAGATATTAATATGATCCTTTGGCTCTTTGGTGGTAGTTCACTAAAAAGATATTTTTAAGGTATGTACTATACATACATTGGTTGCTCCAAAACTAATGTGTCCTATTTATTTCCATGGCAACTACAACAGATACAAAGAGCATAATAACGCTGCTTGATAGAGCAAATTCTCAGCTACAAAACACTATTCCTCAGCATAGTCACCACCATTAGCTATGCCTTTTCACCAGTGATGAACAAGAGCCTGTATGCTGTACGCATAAACATCTGCCCCAGATGTGTTGACCCACTGTTGCTGTCACCACTACTGAAATGCACTGCCCACCACCTCACTGTGCTCACACCCACAGTTATGGTCTCCATAAACATTCAGCAAGTGTCAGTGAATGTCAATGGGTGCCATTTTTCTTGCATGGAGGAATTCAGCGACACCTTTGCTTCATATGCACTCCCATGTCAGATGTCATCATGTCAGACTGCCCCTCTGCTGCCATCTGTCACACAGCAACAACATGTAAAGGAATATTAGTGGGAAGGTTCAACCTCTACTGTCATACCACCAATATCTGCCTCTGATGTCTTCGGCCAGCATAATAAAATAGGAGTTGTTGCTTTCAGAGTAGCACTCATATATCTTCATATATATTATAACATATACTGTATTTAATCACAGTGGAGTGTGTTAAAGAAAATCTTTAATTCTCATGATTTGTTGCAGGTACAACACAACAATCAAGTGCAAGTTCAAGAGAAGCAAATCCTTGACGTTAAACTGTTTCTAAAGCAATCAATTTGGAGAATTTTCCTACATCTCGTTTGGAAGCTGATGTCCAGGGAAAGACTGGCAGTTTTGAACTCTGGTATCTGCTGTGAGAGTTCATGGACAGAACAGTGATGGTCCAGCAGTTCAGATTTGCCTGTAATTGCAATACTCCTCCCTCTTGCCCTTTTTCCCCCCACCAGAGGAACTTATTGATATTATTAACATTTACACAATATTATCTTGAATTTCAACTTGCTGTGATGGGCAGTGAAGAATGAGTGTAATTCACACATCTCTTTGAGCTACTGTGTATGTCTGCTTTTCCATGGATGCAGGAAGACTGTACTGGTTCAGTATAGTCAAATGCTTCATTTTCAGACTATGAAAAATTAAAGTTGTCAGAAACTGATGGTCCTCTTGACCTGCTGGAGAGGAGCTCTGAGGAGAGGGACCTCGGGGTCCTGGTGGATGACAGGTTGGCCATGAGCCAGCAGTGTGCCCTGGTGGCCAAGAAGGCCAATGGCTTCCTGGGGTGCATCAAAAAGAGCGTGGCCAGCAGGTCGAGAGAGGTGATCCTCCCCTCTACTCTGCCCTGGTGAGGCCTTACCTGGAGTACTGTGTCCAGTTCTGGGCTCCCCGGTACAAAAAAGACAG
>JANHGO010008247.1:0-44896 GCA_024606505.1 Aquila spilogaster
ATAGAAGTCTGTGGACCATGAAGGGTAATTGGATAACATCTTTTGAAAGATTTACAAGCCTGCCAAGGATTTTGACAGCTTTAAAACTCACTGAATCAGTGTGAAGGGATCTGAACAATTCTGACATAAAGGTTCAAAGAGATACTTTTCCTGTACAAGTGTAATTTAGAGCCTGTAATAAAAGTGTACTGAAAAACACAAGGAAGAAAACAACCATAAATTGAAGACCTTAATATTATATTACAGAACACTTCTGTGACATATCTTCTTGTCCTGCAACATATCTTTGTTGCCTAAAATTGTTTTTAATAGTTTTTTTTTTTTTTTAGGAGTTACAATGGTAGCTTATCAGTAAGAGGACAATGAGGAAGCTGTTGTTTAATACAGCTGAGAATATTACCTTGCACTCTCTCTTCTTATACATAAACATATATTGCACATTTTCAGAAGCTAGAAACAAGGACAAGAATCATGAAGAAAATTAGGCAATTTATGTGCAAAATGTAGGTTCTCAAAATTGTTGCTTAACATTCATTCCACCTTGAATACCCAATATGCACCTAGTAGTAAAACTTTCTGTGCTCCCTTTCTATTGCTGTACAGTTCAGCACTGACCAGGGCAGTGCCCTGGTGCTAGGGTAATAGTAGTAGATAATAGTAGTAACAGCTAGTTACAGTAGTGGTGGAATGTAGGCCACAGTTTACTTTTGTTTAGAGGGTTGTCTAGTACACCAGGGGTGAAAGCAGAGCTCTACCATTTGCCGTGGATTGTTCCAGACTCTCTTGGAACAGGATGAAAGTCCTAAATATATATGATATATGAATGACATCACCATGTGGGGCAAAAGAGCAGAGGAAGTATTTAAGAAAGAGGAGACAATAATGTATAGAACAGTAGAATCATAGAATATGCTGAGTTGGAAGATACCCACAAAGAGTACTGAGTCAAACTCCTGGCTCCACATAGGAACAGCTAAAAATTAAGGAATGTATCTGACAGCATTATCAAAATGCTTCTTGAACTCTGTCAGGGTTGGAACTGTGAAAACTTGCCTGGGGAACCTTTTCCAGGTCCTGACCACCCTCTTGAAATAATATTTTCCTAATACTCAAAATGACCCTCCCTTGTAGCAGCTTCATGCTGTTTACTTTTATCCTACCACCAGTCACCTGAGAAGATCAGCACCTGCCCCTCTGCTTCATTTATGAGGAAGACACAGGCTGTCATGAGGCCTCCCCTCAGTCTCCTCTTCTCTGGGCTGAACAACAACAAAAAAATGATCTTAGCTGCTCCTCATGTTTTCCTGTCTATACCCTTTACTGTCTTTGTTGCCTTTCTTTGGGTACTCTCTAACAGTTTTATTTTTCTTATATTGTGGAGTCCAAACCAAGTTCTTTTGCAGACTGATTTTTCCAATAAAATAAAGCAAGTTCAAAGGGCCTGCACAAGTGATTCAGTTCTTGGTTGTAAAATGGCAGGATGAATATTATGACATATAGCTGGCTTACAACTCTCTGAATGAGAGAAAAATATTCTATCTCTAGACTGACTCATGAATGGTGACAAATGACCAATGGGAGTGGTTACAGTAAAAGTTACACCTGAGTAACTGGCAGAGCAGTAACAACCCCCTTGGTCTGATGCAGTGGGGCAAGTTATTTCTACCCAGGTAGAGAACGTGATTATAAAAGTATATCACGTAGATGTCACGTACCTGAGTCATGCCATTGAAGAACATTAAAATAACCAGTAAGTGGATCAGGCTGTTAGGATTGAAATGGATTGGGTAGACCTAAACTGGCAACAGAAGGGTGAATTATTCGTAGCTTGGTGGGCCCATGACTTCTCAGGCCATCAAGGGAGAGATGCAACATAAGGATGGGCAGAGAGAAAGTCTATCTGGTATAGAGGACAATTGCTGAAATATCAGTATGGAGAGGTGCGGGAGATTGATTACAGTGCACTCCCACAAACATGCCACAGCAAGCACCACGTGCTTACAGTGGTGGAAGCAATGACTGAATGGATGAAAACATGTCCCCTGCACTGTGCCACCATAAAAAAAAAACTTGAAAAACAAGTCTTGTGACAGTGTAGTACCCCAGAAAGAAATTGAGTCAAACGTTAGGACTCGTTTCTGTAACAAACTTATAGACCTGGGCCAAAAAGCATCGTGTTGAGTGGGTATATCACGTCCCCTATCATGGACCAGCCTCTTGTAAAGTCGAACAATATAATGGACTGTTGAAGACTACAGTGAGAGCAATGAGTGCAGGGATGTTCAAACACTGGATGCTCATTTAGTGAAAACCGCCTGGTTAATCTTTGGGGATCTGCCAGCTGAGCTGGATGGCCCTACCCAGTGAAAATTCTTACTTACTATAGAAGTCCCTGTACTACTTATGAAAAAAAAAAATACTGGGTAAGATACTCTTAATTATCCCTGCCTGAGGCAAAGGCAAGACCATTCATGAAATTGCTTTGGCTCAAGGACCTGGGTGCACTTGGTGGAAGGATGGGGAAATCCAGCATGAATCCCAGGTGGAGCGGATGTTGAGTGAGAATAGACTGTGACTTAAATAGTAATAAAGTTAATTGCTATATAATGCTGTATGTCATCACTACTATGGTTGTAATAGCCATACAGCAGTACTACAATAATGCACTGTAGAAAGCTTAACTTTGTAGACCCTGTTTTTATGAATTTAAAACTCTACCTTGTGTAAAAGTGATTTTCTTATTTTTCTGTATCATGGGAGTGGCACCTAAGCATTAATTCCCACAAAGTGACTATTTTGCTGAACTTTGATTGCAAAGACTTTATGCATAAAATAGCACTGAAACCTTTGCAGCAAAGCTGTCACATACAGTGTAAACTACAATATAAATCGTCTTGATAATTTCTTGGACATCTTTTGTAAACTATTATAAGCAATTTGTTGCTATAGAAAAGACCTCTGTATTTTTACCCATTCTTTATGTAATACTCAGACAGTTTAAAAACTGGATTGCATATAGTATGCATGGATTTTAAAGAAGGGTACTAATTATATGTTTCCTTTAAGATCTGTGAATAAGAAAATACTGATTAACACGAATGCACAAAAGCAGGGTCTGACCTGAGAGCCATAGGCACTGCTTTGCACTCCTCATACACAAAATACCATAATTTTCACTGAACTCCTAGCATTTTTCTTCCATAGGTTTGTATTGTTGACCTTGAGACAATATTTCCCATCTTCCCCCATTTCTTCTAACTGTAGGGCTCTCAAGGTTTTTATTCTTGTATTCTACTTCATGGTGTGTGCCTATGAGTAGAGATTTTTAGACGCATGTTACAAGCATATAGCAGTGAGTAATAACTTCATGCAGGCTCATCACTATGGAATTTCAAAATTTCAAAATAACATCTGTCCTTAGGCTCTTGTTTGAACTTCACCGGTGTGAGTAACGTGCCTCTAGGAAAGCCAAGAAGTATCTGCATGTGTACAGGGGGCGAAATGTATCCAGAGATAATCACACCACTGACCTGAAGCACTGAATGAAGAAAGAATCTTCAGGGAAAGATCAAAGTGTAACTATGAGATACAGGCATGAGGGAATCTCTGTGACACTTCTAAATGGGGAAGAAGTACCAGAGAAAACTTCACCAAAATGGCTAGAAAAGCACTGGGAAGAAGCAGTGAATCTTCCTGAAAAAGAAAGATTGATTCTATTTATTTGTAAATTTTGACTTTGAAATCACGGAATGGGAATTTTATAGAGTAGCTAATTCAGCATTTTCTATTCTTTTTCCTGATGAGATTGGAGAAATGTAGGCTTCATTCTGACCGGTATACTGGCACATAATTTTAATTCCATGAAAAGCAGTGCAATTCTAGGTGTCAGAATATTGGAATGTAAGTTGGAATCTGACCACAGAGGTACAATTTAGCAGATAATTGTTTTCCTGAGATAAATACAGTGTATATATGTATGTATATGAATACTGTGCATATATATACATATGAATACAGAATTTGGATTAGCTCTGTAACAGATCAAATCACCTCCTTGTTCACACTTGAAGAAATTTAGACAAAATGGCACACGGTAAAGAAGACAGCTAAGCATAAGTTACTTGATGTTTCATTTTCTGTGGATAATCCTTCAGAGTGAATGATTACTGGAGTCAAGTCTGAGAAATATTGTCATGAAAATAATTAGAGTTTGACATTTTGCAGGTACTGTGTGACATGATGATTGCTGCTTTAGGAATGTTCCAAAGTGAAATTAAATTTTGTCTCTTACTAACAGATCATAAATCATTATCCACAGTTCAGTAGGATATCTTCAGACCATACATTCTAGAGGAATAATTGCAGTTCATCATATTGTGTATCTTTAGGGAGACTTGATCTTTAAATAATTGCAGTAATAATTGGAAGAAGGCATTATTCAATGTGACTAATGAGTTAGGATATTGACATGCTGAATCAAAGGAATTACACTGTATTATTTTTATGATGCTTAGACATTTGTGGAGGTAAAAAATACATTATTCTACACATTATTTTGCAATATAGTCCTTGTTTGTAACCTTTGTCTTCTTAAACAGTTTAAAATAAATTAACAGTGTTTTTGCATCATAAAAGGTACAACTTTACTACTGCATAGATCACAGAATAGCCTTTGTTAGTGCAGCTCTACTTCCAGATGGAATATTTCCTCACTATCATTTATAAAATTATAGTCCCCTTTGCACTAATATAGAAAATGTGTTCTACCCTATTTAAAATAATCTAGAGGGGATTTACCTTCCCTAAAAGTGAATCCTGGAATGTAAACTTCGTATAATTTTTAAAATTATGCTAAATATTCATCTTGAGTCAACTCTCTGTGGAGACTTGTAGCTAGTGGGCAATTCTGCATGTGCTGCCCTATTGAGAATATAAAATGAAATGATCCTAAGGCTGCTCTAAAGAGAAGCATGACAAGTGGAGCAGTGGAGACAACAGTAGAGTGACTGGTTCCTTCCCGAGTCCATTACTGGCATTATCTGCAGTATTACCACTGTACATAATGAAGACTGGTAGAAAAGTCAGAGAGTCATGCCTATCATTCTAAACTACTATAAGGGGTTGACTGTCTAAGGACCAAACTCACATTCATCCTCTTGCTTATTCATGCTCTTCAGCAGAGCAGGGCTGTGAGGATATAATAAAAAAGCTTGTAGGTCAAGACAAAGACAAGGAGACCATTTGCCAATTACTATTGTGGGTAAAACAGACTTGATTTGTGAAAAGTCTAATTTTATTTATTGGTAATTAAAATAGGTTCCAATATGGAGAAACAAAGGCAAACATTAAAACAACTGTTTTCTTTCCCTTTTTCCCAGATTTAGCTTCGCTACTTCATTCTCAGCTTCTCTACCTCCTCTACCCTGCTTCCAGTTCTGAAGTGACAAAGGAGAAATGGGGAATGGATGTTGTGGTTTGGCTTCTTTCTCACTACACATTTTTCCTGCTTCAGCTTCCTTTGGGGCATATCCACCTGTTTCAGTTTGGGGTCTTCTGTAGGCTACAGAGTGATACTTTCTCCATTACAGTTTCCATGGTCTGCAGGGGAATCTCTGCTCTGGTGGCTGAAGCACCTCTTCCCTCTCCTCTTATTTCAGCGTTCTCTCTTCTGTTTCTCAATCTTTTTTTTTTTTTTTTTGGTTTTCTTCTTTCTCTGTCTGTGCTGTATTTCTCCCCTTCTTGAATATTTTATGAGAGAGGCTTCACCAACTTCGCTAATTAATTGGCTCGACTGTATCCTTTGATGGATCTGTTTTGGATCCAACAGCATCCATTATGGGGCAGCCCCTGGTCTCTTCTGACTTGCAACTCCTGAAACAGCCCATAGCCAAACTTTTGCCAACAACACCCAGAATGGTTAATATGCACTGCCTGTTCTCTTGACTTGTAATTAAAACTTTCAAATACCTCAAAATTATGCAGAAGAGGTAGAAACCAGGTGATCCTGGCTATAATATTAAAAACAAACGAAAATCCCAGACAAAACAAAAACATCAATAAGAACCAACCATGAAAAATAACAATAACAACAAAACTGTTCTGAATTTAGTTGTAGAGACTGCATTAGAGTTTTTACTCTCAGACAGTTGTAGGCAAAAATACCCATATGCTCATTCCAACATGGATCCCCTGCTGAGCAGCACAAATCTGGAAATACACAGAGAAATTAAGAAGCGCTGAGTGATTCAGAAAGTGACTTTAACTTAGGACCAGACAATGGAGAGCACCTTGTGAAGCAAGAAAGAGGTTGTAAACATTTTATTCATTTTTGGAATTACTTGAATAGGTAGAAAGTTACATGCCGACGAATAGAACTTGTTTGTGCTTTGATAAAAGATGCAAAGCTATTTAAACTTTGATGTATCTGGAGAGTCACCTCTTTAAGTTACCCTTATGTTATATATTGCTCCAAGAGACAAAATAATCTGCAGAGAAGTTCAGATGAAGCAGAAATGAGCATCCTAGGAAATTATAATAATAAATCATAGAATCATAGAACAGATTGAGTTGTAAAGGACCTTAAAGACCATCTAATTCCAACCCCTGTTCTCCAGGCAGAGTTGCCACCTGCTATATCAAGCTGCAGAGGGCTCCACCCGCCCTGGCTTTGGACACCTCCAGGAATGGGGCATCTACAACTTTTCTGGGCAGCTTTTTCCGGTATTTCCCCACTCTCTGAGTTAAAAATTTCCACTTAATATCTAATCAAAATCTTCCCTCTTTTATTTTAAAACCACTCCTGCTTGTACTATCACTATCAGATCATGTAAAATGTTGGTCTGTTTACAAGCTTCCTTCAAGTACTGGAAGGCCACAGTGAGCTTTCTCCAAGCTGAACAAGCCCATCTCCCTCAGCCTGTCTTTGTAGGACAGGTGCCCTGATCATCGTCATGGGCCTCTTCTGGACCCACTTAAATATCTTGGTGTCACCCTAATCACATTTCCTAAATTTCTTCAAGACTTCTTCCAAGTTCATACTTAAAATGTTAATCTTGTACCTTATCATTTAACATGCTAACCTGTAAGCCTGCAGTTACTAATTTATAGCCTTCCTTCTTTTAGCATCTGTTTCTGATGTTGCAACCCTTACTACATTCTCTAGTTTTGTCAAAGAGTATTGTATATTCATCCACAGCCACACCTGTGCAATTACAGGTCTAAATTTTGATGACTGCTCACTACAGAAGAACACATGTAGCCATGTATTTTGTCATTATCTAAAGAATGGTTCTTTTCTTGTTCATTTTCAGCAGTCAATAATTACCAAAAATTCATGCTTCTTAAATACTGCACTATCATGCTATTGCATTATGACTTTGTAATCATTAAAGTTATATCAAAGCACAGAACAGGGTTTATAGTTATGGTAGGGGAATATTTTTAAAATTTATTTTTGTCTCTCTGTTTATTTTGAAGTGTGAAGATATCAGTACAGCCTACTGCTCCTGCACAGCCTTTATGTGTATTTTTTATTGTTTTTGACCATCATTCAACTAGTGAATTTCAGACACTTTTGAGATCTTTCAACCTATTCTCTTAATATTTCTGACATATTTGGGCCCATTATTTTTTCATCATGTCTTGCAGAATCCTAGACTTTTAGCCAAAGTAAATCTGCTACAGTAAGATTTTACTATCTCTGCAGCCTATGAATTACTCCAAATATTTATGAGTTTTGCCTCATTCACTTTCACAATTAGACAGATTTCATAAGTAGGAATCATATAAATTCAACTCAAAGCTTTGTTTCTTACATATAGTGCCCAGTTATGTATCTTTTACCAGTTAAATCATTCTAACTTTCTATCAGTACAAGCCTAATTCAGTTTCCCAATTGTGATATTTCTTGCATTTGCAATTGATGAAGGCAGGTCCCTCAGAATTATTCTCCTTATTAGCTAATGTACACTACAGTATTCCCCAGGAAGTGAAAAAAAAAGTAGTTCAGAATAGGTGGTGAGAATAAAACCTTTTAGATGATCCTTGTTATTTGGCAGAGTGATGTGTGATGTAGTATATAGTGGGCAGGTCTGGGGTCAATGAGAATGAAGGGTTATTCTGAGATGACCAAAAAGCTGATCACACTCAAAAAGGCATCATATATATAAAGTTAATGTAAATGTAGTCTTCTGAACAGGGGCTGACTCACCTCCTGTGTCTGGAAACTGAGGAGAATAACTGCAGATCCACTCAGAGCTCAGGCATCACTGCCTTATGCATAGTGCATATCATGCTGTGTGTGGACAGATTATCTCACAGCACAGTGGAGATATTGCGTGGATATATCAATGACATTATGATGTGATTGTTCCTTGGCCCTCTGCTCCCTTGAGTCTGTAAAATAATAGCTCTTCAGGATGCACTAGGGACATTTTGCTGTTTAAGTCTTCTACTGAACTTGTCTGGAAATAGCTTGTACAGAACTTGACTCATGGCACCTGAATGTATTCTTACCCAAGAAAAGAAAAACAGTGATTAAAAAAGTCTGACCTCTGTACCATGCATGATGTCTCAAATATATCCCAGCAAGAAGGTTCACAGGAATAACAGAATTTAAGGACAACTAGCCTGACCCTTTGCACTATGCTGATCACACAGGTCAGTCTGTGACTCCCTCAAAAAAACATAAAATAATGTTGTACTGAACTACTACCTGAAAGATTAAATCTTTCAAATTAATTGTCCCCTTTATGCATTTTTCTGCTGAAGTTAACACTACTGACAGGGAAGGATGGGTTATGAAATAAGACTAACAGATTTCATGGGGCTGAGTTAGGAGTGGGGACTAAACAGTAGTGCAATATGAAAATTAAAAAAAAAAATAGAAAATTTTCTATTATGCTGGCATCTTATCTTGCACTGTTTCTTTGTTTTCTACTCAGCATTCATTATATGGCTTTTGAACATGTCATTTACTTGAATATGAAGTTAATTTAGTGAAATTGCATGGTTTACGTTTGCCTTCTCTTTAGCTTTTAGCATATCAATCCAGTTGCCTGTTGTGTACTAAATAATACATACAATGAATCCTGAACCAGTAGGAACCTGAATACTTAGATTACTTATTTTGATTGAATATAAAAAGTCCAGGTTTATTTAATAGGCTGTCCAGTTCTTAGTATGCACAAAAAGTGAGTCAGAATAAAAAATGAAGCTGTTGAAACACAGGCATCTATGGATCTAGAGGAAGGCATCTATGAGAAGTAAACTAACTGCCAGTGAAAGTGACTTGGAATCCATAACATTAACATTTTGCCTTACCAACTTAGAAGACCTTGAAATGTAGACTACAGAGTATCAATGAAGTTTTGAACTAACCATCTTTTCTCAAAAATAGTTCTCCTACATTGAACATGTTTGTTAAATTCCTTTTTCACTGGTGGAACACTGGAGCATACGTGAACTGTCTTTTAATTATGTCTATTTAATTAAGATTTTAATTCTAAGGTCATACATTAATAACACAGCTCATTTATGAGCTACTACTGCAAACTTGATTAACTGTCTCAATCAGCACTGATGGCTTTCAGGAAACATTCAGAAAATTGGAAAGGAATAACAAGCCAATTTAAAAATGTACATTGTCCTTTTATACTTCTGAATAACAAATCTGCTGGCTTGGAGGTCACATCTCCTTTGGTGAAAAATTTCTGTAGGAACCTTTTTCCTTATTGGCTTTATTGGTTATGTGTACTTTCAGTTGCATTTCTACAGTTGTGTCCAGTAAATATTTAAAAGTCTGATCCTACTCAGTTCTGAAAGAAATTGAGTGATATGTGACTTTGTTGGTGACACCCATTTGGGAGGATTTTAGGATTACCTCAGTTTTATTGAAAACTTCTGCCTTATTAACATAACTATGTAGGTCACAATGAATGTACAGATAAATATACATCCTTTTAAATCCCCCTTCATAATTATTTTCAGTTATTATCTTGAAAATGAAAACTAGAACTAGAACTTTTCTAGATTTCCTATGAGGAGGGAAAAAAAAAAGAAATGGGTGCAACTTACATGCATCTCATAAAGTAAAAGTGAAAAAGTATCAAGAAGAAGGATTGAGCAAAATTACATTAGTAGTTTTACTACTGTAAAATTAAATTAATTCTGTGCTTTTGAAGGAAAACAAATAATTTATATTTAATTGAAACTTTTGAAGAAGATTTTCAATTTTTTCCTTTACAGTTTCCTTACTGGAGACGCTTATTTTTCATGTCACCTTGAATAACAGAATTAACAGTCAACTCTCTTATTTTGAAGTTTTGTATCATAAAGAATAACTAAATGGAGCAGAAAGCCTCAACTTTTTCTATAAAACGGATCAGTTTTAGTAACCAGTTCTCTTACTGATGTAAGTCTCAACTTCAGTACTTCAGGAAAACAAAATGTTGGAGCTCTCACACATCCTGTTCTGTATTTCTTGTGTAGGGTCTCTCTTTTTATTCTAGTATTGCAAATACCTTGTTCTTTCTTCTGCTCCACTAATATTTATTTCTCTTCATGTGACATGACATATCAAGTCTGCTATTAGGAGCAGAATCTTCTTTCTGTTGCTCTCACCATATTTTTCTTGTGATCTCTTTGAGCGTTTGTCTATCTGCTTATCTGTGCATAAGCTTCTGCACAATATTAGATTTGTATTTATGCTCTTCATAAAACTAAAGACAGAATTCCAAATTTATTATTGATGTTGTGGTGTTTTGTCTGTAGAAATTTCTGTGAAAACACTGTGGAAAGTTAGACAAGGAACTCAGATCAAGAAATAGTACAGTTACTTTGCTACTGTGTGAATTGAAATGGGAGAAAAATAACTATACTGCTTCCAGTACTCAGCATAGTTAGGCATTGCAGTCTGTTGAATCTCTGCAAGCAGGTTTTCTGCCTTTTGAAGTCTCTGAGATATATGTGTGTCTGTGAGTATGCCTGGGGAAAGTCAGATTCTGAGGATGAGTTTAGCAAAGTTTTTTAAGAAAGTTGTGTAAGCTAATCAACAGAAAATATTAAAGAGGAAGAGAGGTCCCCCAGGCTTTTCTTCAGTGAAGCAGCACATCAGGGTATGAGATAGTCAGTTTTCAAGATCAGAAAATTGTTTTTCAGCCTTCAATTTCCTGATTTGGAGTAGACTTTTGTATCCCAACTCCAGCCTTCTAACACTGCTCCCCAGCTGCCAGACTACAGGGTGTTTTGGGACAGCTTATTCTCAGTTCATCTCCTTGGAAACATTTATTCAATTTCAAGTGAAATACATAGTCTCTGGAGGATGTAATTTAAAACTGATGTCTCCTGTGTTCCACCAGAAACTTGCTAATTCAGCGACAGATTTCAAGTTTGTAAAACCAGTTTTGTGTTTCCTTTTTGGTGTTCACTGTAGATAATTTCAGGAAGAACTGAATATTCCTGCCATAAAATAATCTGTATTTGTTGGTTGAGGATGTTCTACATCTCCTCAGGTACAGCTAGAAATGTTACCACAGATTGACATAGACCTGGCTGCCCCTACTGTCTTCATTTAGGAGGAAGCACAGAACAGTGGATAGGATCTCACAAGTTACAGCCAGCCATTATTGAGTCCAGAACTGACAATGGCTTTACAAGATAAATGAATGAATGACACTGATGGCTGCCATTCTATTGAGGGCAAACCCTCTATACTGCAGATTTATCCTTTGGAGAATTAGTAGGAATGATACACAACATGGCCAGTGAGTAAGATAAGGGGTCAGCTTGGGCGCTCAGGGATCCTGTGCTTGGGATGGTTCATTGGTCCTCCTCTACATAGTAGCACAGTGGTCCCTGAGCGCCCCTATCTTTGTGCGTCCCAATTGCTTGAGGAATAGCAGGTAGAACTGTTTATAGTTTGTAAATTCCTGTAGGATTTAGCTGTGAAGTAAACTTGATGTCCACGAGCAGCTTGTTGCTTGGGGATTTGTCCACGAGCAGCTTGTTGCTTGGGGATTTGTTGGCATGCCTGGAAAACAGAGACTCAGCTGCCAGCCTACCTGCTTTCCAGAGGCTTTTTGCATAAATAAGGTAAGAGCCCTGAGGAGGCCCAGCAGCTGAGGCAGGCTCCTGAGGATCTACCTTTTAGACCTGGAGAACTACTGACACGTAAATGACACTTATGTGGTTGTGGAAGCCCCAGCTAAATTTTGAAGTTATTGAGGTCTCAGGTCAGTAAGCTTTTCAAAGACTCTAAAATGGGATTTAGGGCAATATTAAAAATCCCGAGAAGTGACAAAATATTTTGAATATATATGCTGCCTTGGATGCTTTTAAAACTGTCACATTAGAATAAATGGGTATCAAAAGAAAAGAAATATTTTTTATAACTTTTGAATAACATACTCATTATATTTGTTTGTTCATTGTAAGAATAAAAACTAACCAGAATTTTTTTTTTTCTGTTTCACACATAAAACATTGCCTGGCTGAGGCTGAAGTGGTTGCAAGGTATCCATTTGAGTCTAATTACCCAACCAGGTTGAACGCAGCCAATCCAACAAAACTCCAGCTGCAGTTTTTAATTGCCTCAAATGAGCTCCTAAATAACTATGCAGAGTTAAACCACAGCACGGATAACACAATGTAAGTACATTGAAACTCTGAACACCCAGGGCTCTAGAGTGCTCAATTAAACTTTCCTTGATTATTCAATAGAACAGAAGTGTTCAAATTAAAGGCTTTCATGCTACAGCAGGCTATGACCTCATTCTCAAGTTTCAATATTGCAATAGAATTTAATTAAGATATTCCCCATACAAGGCATTACCCTAGAGGTAAGCTTTGTTCCAAATACCTCGTATAGGCATCTCTCCTGCTGTTAAGTGAATGACTTTTGGTGAATCAAAATAAATATTGTTCTGTCATACACTCACTTTTATTCTGTACAGTGTGAGAAAGTAACAGTATGAGATCACTGAAACATTTAACTCACCATGCTGAAATATGCTTGCAAAAAATCTTTGTTCTCACTGCATTAAAACTGTAAACCTCACATTAATTTCTGATTATGTTAGAAACATCCATTTTGAATGGGTATTTCCCCAGATAGGGATAATTTACAAATATGTAAACTTTGGTCTCAAAATTTTGGTCTGTGGTGAAAAAAATAGCAAAACCAATATTTAGTAGGAACAACAGCTTAATCTCTGGATATTTTTAGGTTCATGTGGTGTAACGTAATCTATTTTTATTAATAACTGTGAAGTATACTGGAATCATTATACAAAAGTTAAGTTTGTTACTAATTGTAGGAAAAGAATATTAAGCATATTGGATATAGTCATACAAATATATACAGTTATTGTCATTTATTTGTTTAGAACCACTGAAATATATTATTCTTTCTATATATTTAATTACACTCAATATAAAAGCCTTACATAATACAAATATTTAATCTCTGTGCTAAGTTTGTTTTCATACCAAGTCTTTCATATATTATTTGAACACCTTGTGGACCTCTAAATGTTAAAATTATGTCCCGGCGCACATTGCTAATTATGATGTAAGCAGTATACTGCTGCTTCTCTTTAAACAGTCATTTCTAAATAATTAAGTATTAGCTAATTCAATCATTGAGAAGAAAAAGACCTCTTCATTTCATTATGCATTTTTTGACTATATTCATCTAATCAGACTGAGAAAGCCATTCCACTTTAAAATTTTATTTTGATCATTAGATAAATTTGTTCCTTTAGATTATTCTCACCTGGTAGAGCTTCAGAACAATTTTTGCATTTCTCTTGTCTTCTGTTATCCTCTCATTATCTTCTATATACTGTTGAAGAAGTGATATTAGAAGCTGGTGATTTTGTACCACTTCTTGATTGAACTTCAATTGTTTTCAAAATGAAACCGTCAATGTCCTTTCAGGAAATTAAAAAGTGAAACAGTGCACCGTCAACACAAAAGTTACTTCCTTTCTCTCAACACTTAGTTCCTATGATATATAAGTTTAAACCACCCACGAGTATCTAAAATCTAGGCATTGTAATCTCTGATTTTTAGGCAAATACTTGGATCAGTTACATCTAATGGCACTGAATACAGAAGATTGTTGTCAACAGCCTTGGTCCAGATTCTAGTGCTGAATATTTATGTTTAATGTATTTTTTTAAGAGGGTTAGTAGGTTTTTTTTTTCTCAAAGAGCTGACATACTAATCTCCAATTGCATATAAATAAATAAATAATTTCAGATATAGTTTTCTGATAGTTATCTGAAATTTGGAACAATCACACAGAAAAGGCATAACTACATAAAAAGCTAAGATAACTAAGAAATGCCTCCTGATTCAGGACCAAAAACAACTGATGTAAAATCAATCCACTTGCTAAGGTAAGTGTTGTGGCATGTCAAATATGCTCAGAAGAATGCCCTTTCCTTCACAGATGGAGTATCAAGATTAGAGCTGCTACAAGAAATACAGAAAGGGAATAAAGTTTATGATGTTGACGTTGCTTGACAGTGGTGAAGACATAGTAACTGTGTACCAGTACGTAGGGGCAAATGGCTGCCTGAAGTTTGGTTGGGAGGACTGTCCCATTAAGGGATATACTTTTGGCAACACTAGCTCAAAGGGGAGTCAGCAAATGGTTGTTGTGGTCCTGCCTAAATCCTTTTCTTTGGAGCTGCCAATACAGTCAATGGCTGGATTCTCACTTAATGTTTGAGTGTTAGATCATGTTATCATAGAACAGCACAGGCCTTTTCACAGCCTGTTCGATCCTGCTGGTATAGTTCACACATTTATTTTAAAAGCAGACCAGGATGGTATGCCAAAGACAGAGAAGGAAAAAAAAAACAGATAAATTATCATAGGGCACAGGTAAGTTTTAAGCAAAAATGTTTGGTGTATATTTTTCATCATTACATTTCACTTATTTTTAAAAGGGTTTTTACATAGTTTGAGTGATCTATCCCTAGAGTATCTACCATATGACTTCTGCATGTAGATGTAAATCACTCTTCCTTTTTACAGAAGTGGGAAGTGTTTCTCTTCCAATTCCTGTCAGGTTTCTTGGTGGTCGAGTAGAAAATCAAGAGTACAAAAATGTCCTGTCAATCAAATAGTGTGGGCAAAATGTTACTAGTTAAAATAGGAAACTAAGGTTTAAAATTTTAATCTTATACCTGTTGTGTGTTTGAATGTATATAATGTCAGAATTGATCATTAGATAATCTCTTTCCAACTATCTCAATAAAACGTGAATCATCTTTCTGAGTTTTATGCTATGAAGTGGCAATATAATTCTTCTGAATGTTTCTCCTGTTGGAAAACAAATAATGTAAAATAACTGGTCATTAAAATATTCTCTGAAAAAGAAAATAATAGTAAATGAAATACTGTATTGTTAGAGATTGCTTGGAACAGGAAGAATGAGAGAAGGAATCATACTGTTTAGTCAACAAGTGATTCTCTAGCAGGCTTTTTTATTCATTTCTTCTGTGGTGTGATAATTTAGAAGTTATAGCTGAGAAGCACTATTTAACTTTCAGTCAGTCTACTGAATAGTGATGCAAAAGCCACATATCTGATGCTTCAAACCAGTGCACAAATGTTCAGAAATTATGTTTATTGTGCAATTATATTGTATTATGGAATTGTTAATTTAAGTATTATCACTAGTTTCCAATTTCTTTTATAACTTAACAGTAATGAAAATTTTCAGGAAAGCAATTGAAAAACAAGCATGCTCCATTATTATTAAACTAATAGAGAACTAATACCAAGGAACAGCTGTTTTCTTACTGTTTTCAGCTGCTCTGGTTACAACAGTCAACCCCTTTTAATTGTTAAACACCTGTCTTCTATTTGATTGAAATTGTTAATTTCATTTATATTTCCACTCTCTTTTCTGACTTTTATTTTTTTCTTTCTGTAATGTCTGTTTAATTATTTTATTTAAGATTTAGGACCCTAATAGTTATGAGAATAATTGTGCAGGGAGTTAGTACTTTTCTCTTCTAGCTTAGGCCAGACTTGCTCTTCAGTCTTTCAGGAACAAGGAAAGAAAAAGATGTCCTTAGAATTAAGACTTATTTCTCAGTGATAATCATGGACTATTATGAAGTCTTGCTCCTCATACTACTGCCACTGCAACCTGTCTTTGTTGGACTTTTTGAGTGTCTGATTAATGTAAATACAAGTAAGAAATAAAATTGGGGTAAGGTGACTACTTCTCAATAAAGAGCAACAGTGAAATAGAATTCATATCATCTTATTCTCATTTACTCTTAATATCTTATTCTCACTTTCTGTCTCACACTGACCATTAAGTTATTTTTTTCTAATCAAAACTTTTGACAAAGTGCACAGAAGGATGTAGCACAGAAAACTGTTTAAGTGTAGCCACTGTGTCAATGGCAGAATTACAGTGGAGTTAGGAGTTAACGTACTTAAGTTGAGTAACAGATAAATTTCATACCTTAGTCACTTTACATCTCATGTGCCACATAGAAGATGGCATTTGTCCATTCTGAGAGAAAATAAAAATGAGGAAAATGCAATTTTTTTCAAGATTTTTATTGACCTACTTCCCTAAATTTCCAGAGCTAAATTTCAGTATACTGAATGTTTGTTTTCTACTACTGGAAATCTGGTTTTGAACTTTATTTCACCAATACTGCCATTTTTGTCAGTTACAGACATTATTAGTCAAGCCAATAACCAGGAGATCTAATTCAACAATCAAAAGTTCAATTTTAGTGCTTTTAATAAAGAACTTTACATCCACTTCTTTAACCTTCTTCAAAAATGGTTAATTTTTTCCAGAAGTGTGTTTTTTCCTCTTCTGCTGTCCTTCCATTTAAGAAGTTAGTGGTGGTTTTGTTCTTAATAATTAGGAAATCTAATGTTTTTATGGTTATGGATGACAAGTTGAGTTTTTATCATGGACAAATCTCATTTAACACAGGTGAATCTTAATACTAGACATAGTCTCAATGTTACAGCTTGTGGGTGACTTTGGAAATTGATTTACTTATTTCCTGCTCTTTTTGTGGCTTTTATTTGTTACATATCTGCTAATGAACTGAATGAGAATTTTTCATATATAAGGATAGCCAATGTCTGATTAATTTAATTACTATCTTCAGCAGCCTACTTGTCTAAAACAGAAACTTTCAAATTTGAATATTCAGCTGGTTTAGTCTTTTACATATTGCAAAATGAGTACCGTATGGTTCAACCCTTACATTTGACAAATGATCATTCCTTTTCATATACTCATGAACTTGTAAAGAATATTAAATAAATATACCACCACGAACAAAGTGAGGAATGTCACCAGCATAAAGGTAATACATCTGTCATCCTACTTTCTGGGATGATTTTAATCTGAAAAATTTAAATGACCAGCTTCAGAAATGTATGAATGCATACATTGGTGCATTTCAATAATTTGAAATTTTGAAATAATTTCTGATCAATCACAGTTCCATTTAATTAAGAATTTGTGGAGTTTTGTGTGTGATTCTTTCCTTGAGGCAGAGGAGACGAAGGGTGAGAGATGAAAATGGGAGGACAAATAAGGAAAAGGTGAGAAAAGAGAATAACAAACATCCCTCTTGATACATTTTCTCACTTCTACTACTGAGTAATACAGTTTGGCTTTGAAAAAATGTGCTTTGAAAAAGTGCACGATATTAACTGTGATTAATGCTCAGCAGTAGGCCGAGCTAACATTTATGAGACTAAAAAAGTGGAGGAAATCTAGTGAAAAACTGCTGTTGATGTTTGCCCATGACTCAGAAGTATGTTATACTAATAATTTGGCTTAAGATAATTGAGAAATTGATTCTACCCTCTGCTGTGTTCTAAGTAAAAATCCTTCCAAAGACTTGTTGCCTGCTGTGTTTTAATATAGTAATTATGTCTGGGCAGGTATTTTGCTATTAATGTATGCTTTGAAGTGCTGGATACCAGTATGTAAATATTAAAATTTCACACTGGCTTCAGATAATTTAATCATTTCACCTGGGGAAATCTGTGAAAGGAAGGACTTCATTCAGGAAATAAGAAGAATATGGTGTCCTGTTTTTTATGTAACCAGGTAGCAGCAAAAAAAAATGAATTTTTTCCTGATCTTAGATTTAAATCTCCAAATGCACCAAAAGACTATGCATATTTTAGAAGGAAGTGGAAGATGAACATCACTAAATAGTCTGTTTTTCTGTGAAATACTTGAATGTGTTTTTGTGCAGTGTCTTTAGTTTAGCCTAGTAGGAAAACAAAATGATCAATCTTAGATCTTAACTATGTGGCACAAGGTTGTTGCAAGCTCACAATGAACTTTTCACTAACTGAAGAAATCTTACCAGGAGAGTTACCTATTGATTGGGTCTCTGTCCACCAAATATTACTGTGAAACATTTTATTTTATTTAGAAAATCCTGTAATCTCTTGTGGGTAACACAAACAGGGGAGTGTGTTGTGGAAAGTTTTAAGCTCAAAATATTATTTTATGTATCTTATGACCTCTGCAGAGGTTAAAATCATTGTCACAATTGTGCTTTAATTGCCTTTATAGAAAGAAAAAGCAAGTCTTCAAGTTCGTAAAAGAATAGGATTTTAATACATTGCAATGTTTCTGCCCAGACAAATGGTGTGTACCTAACAGTGGCAGGTACCTAACAGTATGTAACTTCTGAACCTGAAAGGAAAGTGAGGATCCTGCAGATCTCCACTTGCAATTCTTAGTCTGGGAACAGCCCAGGCTCTGCACCACCTGCAGGTCTGTAAGTGGTGTACTCTGATATGTAGTGACTTCAGAAGAGAATTTCTCCTTAGGCTGTGAACTAAAATTAACTCTAGCATTTATTGGATACATCTAGATTGACGTCAGCACTTGTATTCCTATATGTTTCAATCCATTTTTTTTAACATTCTTTTAAACATTAGAAAATACATGTGGAATCTTTGCACTGCATTGCAAGATCAAGTACTTGCCACAGCTGACAGCGATGAACCTATTTCTGTAATAAAAATAAGACTGGGGAAAGACTGAACCATAGGAACTCTTTTTGCCTAGATCTTTTCTCTATACCTTGAGATGCAATAAAGTCATCTAGGAAATCATCAAAACCTGTTGCTCTGATTACCTAATCTTACTGATTATTTACCTACTTCTGAATAGAAATTAATATTTCTATTTACAGAAAGGTAATGCACTGGAAAAAAAAAAAACACAAAAAAAAAAAAGAAAAAAAAACCAAAAATATATGAAGAGGTATTGGTGCTTTTTCTCATTAAGGCCATCAACATTTTCTGAAATCTCCAAATAGTCTTTCTTCCTTTCTTTGGAAGGCCTTTTAAAGTGCATAACTAACTTTAAATTGAATTTATTCTATAAGGATAATGGTATCTTTCACACCTTGGAAGGTGGATCTCTCTCCAAAAATCAACTCTTTTCGCTGCAAGGCACATTATTGTGCTGATTCCTTGTATGAATTATTCTGAATAAAATCAAAGCCTAATACACAAGCCCTGAAGCACTTGTATTATATGAAAAATGAGTTATTAAGTACAGATGAAGACAGTTATTGCTTGATGGAATGTAATTCAGCAGAAGAGAAATAAGAAGAAAGTTGATTTATGATTTTTTTTTTAAAGTTTCTTTTAATTGTACATTTGAATTGTAGGTTGAGAATAGGAAATTATACAGTTGGATAAAGAAAAAGATCTAATGAATAATTAAATATATTATGAGTTTGTTTTGAATAATTAATAGTTGGGTGCTCTCACTGTTCAGTTACTTATTACTTGTGTCTGTCAGTAATGAACTGTATGAGTCCCTAGGGACTTCTTTGGTCCTGTATTTGAGAAACTGTTGTCATAGACAATTACTTTGTTATTATTTTTTGGTGTTGAAATAGTGTTTTTGTATGAAAGCCTAATCTGAAGAAAAACAAGAAATAGCCAGGGAAAGCTGATTAAATGACATCAAAGTTTTTTCTTTGTTAGTATGTATTTAAACCAAAAATCTTTGCTTCACACTCTCTCCTTTAATATTTATTTTTTCAACATATTGCTGTTTTTTCCTTTTAAAAGTAAGCTATGTGGTACAAAATGATTCTCTAATACAGTCCTGGAGGAATATGACAAGAGTGAGTTGAAAAAGGAGCACTTGTCATTGTCTTGTTGCTTATCAAGTCATTTGCATCAGTACAAAAGGGGAAAAATTCTACTGTTTTGTTATGAGTAATGCAGAGAAGTGCATAGGTGCAGCTGCAGCTGCACTACTAATGATAAGTAGTTGTGCTTCTAAATATCCACTATTGTATCATGTAAGTAGAAGCTTTTATACTATATTGCCTAGTTACATGCCTCTAAATTATTCTGCTCTTGAGGTACAAGCAGTGCAGAATCAACTTCAGGTATCAGCACAACATGGCATCATAGACGTGAAGGAGATAAAAGCATAACAATTTAATGAACTAAAGTGTATCCTTGTCTTTTGTGTAGGTCCCCTTTAAGCACAGGAAGGCTGCTATAAGATCTCCCCAGGGCCTTCTCTAAGCTTAACAACTCAACTCTCTCAGCCTTTCTTCACAGGAGTGGTGCTTCAGCCTTCTGATCATCCTTGTGGCCTTCCTCTGGACCTGCTCTTACAGGTCCATGTCTTTCTTACACTTGAGACCCCAGAGCTGATCACAGTTGTCCACATGGAAACCCCATCTGTGAGTGGAGACACTCAAAAGGGAAGAATCACTGCCCTCAAGCTGCTGGTCACACTTCTTTTGATGCAGCTCACGATATGATTGGCATGGATATACCTTCTACATGTACACAACTGAGCTGTAATTTACCTATCACCTTCCAGCAGAAATCTTGGAGACTTTGTGAATATATGTCTCACAGTATCAACTCAGTGCTCATGAGCAGTCAAAACACAGTGAAATATTGCAAATTACTAAAATTATTGTGTTATGTTGCATCCATACAGGATGAGCCCATCTTGATTAATACTTGTTGTTAAGGTCCATGAGATTAAAAACAAGACACATAAGTCTCAAAATAAAATCAAGGAAGATAAGAAATGTCAGAAGTATAGGCCAAGGTATGGAAGAGTTTTAAGGAGATAAGAAGCCTTGAAAATAGTTTTCTTTGGTGAAAAGAAAATCTGAAGTGTCACCCAATAAAATAATTGTGCAGTACAGTTTAAACAAGCAGAAAGATTTTCATTTTTTTTCAGTAGTGAGTAAAATTAAATTATAGGGCTCATCTGTGACAAGAGATTCTGGAAACTAAAAGGATGTCAGTCCAAAAAGAGCACTGAACAATTTCAACTATCAAATACAATGGTCTGGATTCAATATCCAAATCTGGATATCCTGAACTAGAGGATTGCTATGATTTGTGAAGGTGTGTCACTGATACTTTTAATACATTTTTTCCCTTAACATCTGCTACTGGCTACTGCTGAGGAGAAGATGATGGACTAGATGAATGCAATGACTACAACTCTACTACTAAATAAAACATGGTAAGGGACCATTTTCTGTTCTTGAAACCAAGTGTTAGATCCTGGCTGCAACCAAGCTGCACTTGGCTCTGCGTCTCTTCTGGGCTTCACGCCATGCTTTTTTGTCCATAGGACATAGTTATCATTTTGTGTCTTTTTTTTTTTTTTTTTTTTTCCAGAGGTTTAAAACAATATGAAGGCAGATCACTGAATTGGTATTTTCATAGCATAAATCTGAGAATGTATTTTGCAAATTCTGTGATGTGGTATGAGGGCCTGCAGGGATGCTTGAGGCTCTGAAGATCCTGCTGAGAATAGTGTTGAAGTGTGAAGGGAGGCAAGGATGGTGTAGTTTAGTTCAGAATACATACTGAGAATTCAAATGACATGTGTTGTCCCCTGAACTGTGCCCAGGCACTGTCCCAGTGCATGCTACTTGGTAATAATCTAAACCTTACCTCTGTAGCTAAAAGTTAAGCAGTTCAGGTGATAAGAGAATCATTGCTCAAGCTTCTTTCCTGGATTGTTTTTCTTCAGCAGTATTTTACACGCGCACGAAAACTAAAATCTTATTTTCCCATTGAGATTATAACGTGGTTTTTGTTTGGATTTCTGGGTAAGACAACTTTTAAGTTATCTGGAGGATGAAAAAGGATGCTGCCTAATCCTGATAGAAAAGTTCCTTGTGAAGCATCAGCAGAATATAGACTGCTTGATCTTTTGCTGTTCCTCATTGCTCTCTATTGATAAGTCAGAGCTTGCTGGGTTTTGTGCTCAAGCCAGTATGTGATCATGTTATTAAGCCAATTTTAAATTTTGTCTAAAACTGCCAGTGATGCAGCTGGGATTCTTTGCTGCATTGCACATGTTTTGGGATTTGTTTGTGTGCTGTGAGGAGCAAAACCTCCCCATCCCCTTTCCAATCGCATCAGGGCAGGAAGTGCCTGGGTTTGGTTAATTCCAGTGACGGACAAGAGCAGCTCTTATATTAGCGTTGCCACGCAGCCCAAGAACGGGGCATTTCTTCAGTATGACTTCAGAACAACAGATTCAGAGCTAGGGCAAGTCTTTCTCTTAGCTGGGAGATCATTTTCCCAAGCTTTTCCTGAAAAACTTGTATGAGGATCCTTGTTACTACTTCACTGTCTCTTCTCTTGACTACATATGTTCAATTTTATTAGTCTTCTGTCCCAGCTACACCTTTGCGAACATATTTAATATTGTATCTATTCAATTTTCATTGCCTTTCAGGCATAAAATATCCCATACTGGCTGGAGTACCTTACAGTTTGTCTACAATATCATATGAGAACAGGAATTGGGTGTAGCTTGTCAGTGACTTTCACTACAGTCTGTATTTCATTCCCTTGCATTTTCAGCAGTTTTTTTTTTAATTTGGTGGAGGAGAGATTTCAGTGAACAGTTATTATGCTTTATGCAATGTCGAGGTGGGGAAAAATTTTAGTAGATCATACAAGTAAAGCTGTGGACAAAATTAATCATTTGTCTGATCCACCGCAAAAAATACTTGTGTTAGAGTTATAAACAGAAAAGTCTAGTGTAGAGTTTTGCATATTTTTATTTGATTGAGCCATAAAATACATCACAGGTGCTGAATGCAGCTGCAGAGGTTCTGGAGATGACAATAGCTGCATGAAAAAAGGGACTTTCTCCCCTCCAAACCCAGACCAGATAGCAGTCCTGGCCTCACAGAGGATGCTGTCCTCCACAAGCAAGATATATTGCTCACAGCACTAGCAAGTCTTGTGACTTGAATGTCTCAAGAATCAGAAGTTGATCAGGAGCCAGATTCCACCCTTGCATTATGAAGATGAAATGCAAAAGAAGCAGATGCTTCAGACTACAGAAATAACGCTGGAGGGAGAACCAGAGTGCTGCACCTGATTTTCACTTGTGCCATGCTGAACCAGCTTGCGTTAGGACCTGTGAATGTGTTAAGAATCATAATAAATACACACAGGAAGAGGAGAACACGGGAAACTGAAGAAAGAAGGAAAACTAGGAGGATACTATTATGGACAGAGTGTAAAAATGGTAGATGTATATACATAATAATACATAAATCCAGCAACCAGAAAACAAACAAACTAACCCCCTGATGTTAGATTTAGTCCAAGAGACTTAGTGTTTTCTTTGAGTTTGAATAGCTTATTTTTAACACTGTAAGTTTAAGTACACTGTAAGTGTAGTACACAAACAGTACCTCTTGCTCTGCAATAGTGTGCAGTCTCTGTGGCAGCTCCCTTGAAATCCCTCAGTTCACTCCATGAAACGACTGTCTCATTGTTCTTGGAGCACATTAGTTGTCTGCAGGCTCCATCTCATCTATTCTTTGAATTCAGTAAGGCACTGAAATACTACTCCAGGGTTTCAGCTGGTGATTTGAGACTACAGCAGATATAATTAGGCTTAGGCATGCTGATAGAAAACTCAGGACTGCTCTTACAGTATGTGTGCACTGTAAATGAAGCTCCCGTTGTTATGAAGAAGGCTGTTTTCAGTTTCCTGCCTTTCCTGTTGCAGCACAACTCAGTTCTGCAGCAGGGAGTCCTTTTAGACAAGGACAATATGAATTGACTACTATGGGTTAGCCTGACATGCCTGTGTAAGGGCCTGGGTAAGTAGTTCAGAGAGTAAAATTACAGGTTTTTGAAGCCTTGAATGCATAACTTAACTCTTTGTGTTGTGTGGATTTTCTGATACTGAAACAGAACCAAAATAATTCTTGTTAGCAGTGTGATTACTTGTATCACAAAAATTGAGCTTGTATGTGAACAACTGGACTATACTAGTGTACTTTACTAATGCATAGGGTGTATTGTCTGAGGAACTGGCTTAGTATTGAGCTTTTGTCAGAGGAGAGGCCTTGTGGTGTTTGTCTGTTGATACATCTAAATTGTAACTGCCCTAATGTAAAGAAGTAGCCATTTCTGGTGAAGTTAAAGCTGTCTGGTAGACATCTGGGTATAATGTGGCATACCTTGAAAGCCAAAATCTCCTGATGTTCCACCTTGAGAATACAGCACCTTGACAATTTAATTTTTCTCCTGAAATATCAACTACCATATTTTGCTATTATTTGTGCAAAATTCTGATTCTAGATTTTTCAGAAAAGCTGTGATGTTCCACATATACTTCATGAATCCAACATTCACTAAAATGGTCTTAGCAGCAGAATATTTGCTTTCTTCAAAAACCAAAGTGATTCTGTAAGAATGCATAATGACTTTGCATTTATATATTCATATTTATACACACATATATATTATGTTATATATTATGTATTTATAAGTATTGTACAAAATAAAATATAATAATATTTATATATTTATGTTATATAACTGTGGTATATTCATTTGCATGATAGCCTTTTATGCATTTAGGTCTCGGGTCAGTAGGATAGTGAAACAGATACTTCAAATATGCTCAAACAGTTCCACTGAAATTAAAGTGTGTGCCTGAACTTAGCTGCCTGTTAAAATTCCGTGGTGTGTCAGGATCTTAGTATATGAGCTGCTTTTGCAAAGGCTTGTTTCTTAATTAACATAACCTCTTTTATGTCACTGGAAGACTTCAGAATAGTATTGAAATGCTTTATTTTAATCATTCAGTCTGAGAAAATAATTTGATTGTCATATGATATGCTCCATGTCAGCAAGAACTATGAAATAATCTCTTTTATCTATGCTGCACCAAAACTCCTCTATTCTCTGCATGCCTCAAGCAGTGAATATGAAATACTTTGTGAAAAGATAAGTATTTTGTGTGTAGTTTAAAATGCCAGCATTTGCTGCTGGACTGTATAGAAGGAAACACTGTTTTGTTCTCAGAGGAATGCTGTTTTACTTAATAATGCCATAAAAAAAAAGGCAGTCCTCCAGCATTAGCACCTACTTCACCTTATAAAGCACATTAGCCACTACTTTTGAAATTGCCATGTTGGGAAGGAATAAACAAACAAAAAGGGAAAAAAATAACATGAAACCAATAAGAGAAAAAAGAAACACTCAGCAGAGATGCTCTCTACTGTTCTATTTCCTTCAGAGAATTCCTGTTACAAACTGGGAATATCTGGACGTCTCAGAGAGATCTAAGCAAGGAAACTATTGGCACAACATTAGCATTAAGTATAACTTCTGATCCTCCAAAAAAACTTTTACTATAGAAAACATCTATCATATTTTTTAGTCACAGGTATAGATACAATTCTTCTATCACTCTAAGTCTGCCTATATATTGTGCTCTCGCTCAGCCTGAGTTCAAAATGACCATCAAAATCCCCATGTTCCAGACTTTCTTCACTTCTTATCACTCCATCATTTTCATGATTAAAGTGGTTTGCTAAAATAGTTGCTGAGATGTTCCAAGTCTCACAATAGCAGGTAAATTGCAACCTTAATGTGCTGGTTGCAGAGAGGTAATGATAGTACAAATTGTGAGCATATTTGTAATCTTTCTCTACAGCTGTCCTGGGAAATGAGCCAGCTTGGAGCAAAATTCTAGTCAGAAGCTCTTTGATGAAGCATGAAGACAGTTTCAGAGCATAGGATAGTTTCAGAGATAATTCTGCATTATAAGGTTTTCCTGTTTCTTTTCTTTTGGATTTGAGACCAATTCACTCACTGAAGTTGGAATCCTTTAATTAGAAATAAAGACACTATAGACAAAAGGAAAAATAGTAACAGTAGCGTGAACACTGTGTTCAGCGTACTGAGCAGCAAGCATTATAAGAGCTCTTCCATAGTTTGTCAGTGCTTCTGTCTTTGCCTTTTGCCTGCTCAGTCTGTCAAGATGATGGGCCCTCCAGATCAGACAGTGTGGGTGGGATTCTTTTACCAAATGCAGACTTGTACATCTGATCTAGTCACCTTAGGCCCCTTTTTACGGTGCAGTTCATCTTATCTGAATTTATAGGTCTAAAATAAGTCAGACAGATTCTGCTCTAGAATTGTCTGCTTGCCTCCTTGGATTTTATACAGAGCCTGCAGTGATCAGCAACAATCCTCATCCTTTGTGTTGGTCCACAGTGGAACATAGTACATGCAAAGTCCAAGTCTCAAAAAGAAGAGGTGAGGGAGAGAGGTCTGCACTGCTGTTATGCTATGTGTAATATTAATAAAGGTGATTTCTTTTGAGAATTCTTGCCATAGCTGAAGGCTAGTTTCTGATTTCCTTTGTGTAAGCAATTGCAGGAAAATCTATGTATCTACCATCTATCTATCTATCTATCTATCTATCTATCTATCTATCTATCTATCTATAAATAGTACTTTTTTTTTGTAGCATTTCACATTCATGCTTGTTGGTCACAATCTTTACAGGTGTGTAAATCATGGGTGTGGCATCACTGACTTTTAATCACTAACTGCAAAGAAAATTATTTTCAAAATGCTAATTTTGAGACAAAACATTTATGTAAAATTTTGTCCCCTTTTACATCATCTGTTTGTCCATTTTAGTACTAATAGTAACTTTCCACGCTGTAAATGCTCGTCTTCAAAGAAGAAATACTTGAAAAAATTCACTCTAAGCAAAACAGAATCCTTCATGCAAGTGGCTGTGTATCACTACCTATCTCTTTTTTAATGCACTGTTATGAACTTGGTTCATTTATGTGGCAGATTTGTGGATCTATTATGGGAACCATCAGCTCAAGTTTCTGTTTCAATCAGGAGTAGTGCAAGTGCTCATGCAGAACTACTAACTTGAAGCTGCATGCTTAACAGAGCTGTATACAGAGAAAACACCACTGGTTGTGTGAATTAATCACTCTTTTTTATTAAGTTAATAACTTTTTTTTGTATTACACAATACAGAATACAAAAATGCAGATAAACTGGCCTTACTCTGCCCTTCTCGAATTAGGTGCCCTTTTTTGTCCTTCCCCCTCTTCTGGTCGATTGTTACTAACACAAATAATTATAGAGCCACATTTTATATGACTTCAGTTACTAGCAGATAGCATCTGAAATCCGTATTTTAAAGGTGTAGTTGAGAGACTTCTAAAAATCAGGGGAATTAAGGAGAACCTCTCCTTTGGCATTTTAAATGCATTTTCTTTCCCCTGTGCTGTGAATTCTCTGGATATTTTTCTAATTTAAAAGCAATGGAGGTCATTTGTAGCATATCTAGTAAACCCCGGATGATGAGTCTAGCACTTGTTTGAGGATTCACTTTCTCTTTGAGAGTTTTCATGTTCTAAAATTGGAATGCATATTCAGCTGGGTGCTCCCTGTAATATTATACACATGGGAGGAGAAAATGGTCTGAAATGTAGGAGTAATTGCAGTAAATGCATATCACCTATGTGGTCCCAGGGAAAAGCGGAATCCTATAAGAGATGAATTCACTGACTCAGTTGCTGTTTTACTAATAACACAAAGTAGTCTTATTATTTTTGCAGGAAGGAAACCAGGATTCACAGGTATGTTTGGGTTTTGCATGGGATGGTCTATTTCATCTGGATAATAAAATACACACAGGGATTCCAGGTGAGGAAGTAGCTTACTACTACTGTGTGGCTTACTTTGGCAATAGATGTGGAAAATAGAGGAAAGCATCCAGAGATTTACTTTGTAGTCGCATAGTACAATGTAAGGTGAATGATTCTTCTGCATTGCCCTTGTAGCTAGGAAGAACAATGTTTCACTGACCGGGGCTTAAAGGAAAAAGAACGAAGGGAATTAGTCCATTCTTTGTGACTGCAACAATGGACATTTTTATTTTCAAGGGATCTGTGTCTTTGTCACATTCTCTTGTGGTAACCTTGACGCCTTTTATTAGTTATTAGTAAAGTATCCTTGTGTAACAGTCTTTCCTTTGTGAAGCCATGACACTCAGTGGGCCGATCATAGTTTTCATAGTTTTCTTAGTTGTATCTTAGCTTTAGTGGCAAATTAAAATCATGAGTCAGTCTGTGAGGGAGGGCTCAGAAGCCTGATTAATTTTTTTAAAGTCTCATTTATTACAGTATTTATCTTGCAGTAGTAACCTGTTTTATGTTCAGTTTTGAAGAAAAAGCCCTCAAGACAGAGATACCTAGAAGTTCACCAGCATTTTTTTTCCCATGATTTCCAGGAAAGTACCAGGCTAAATCTAGCCCTGTTGGGATAAAGAATAGGTCTCAAGAACAAAACTAGCAGCAAGGCTTATATGCATGCATAAGATATGTACTGGATTTCTATGTGGGAAAAGGAGAAGCCATGCATTGCATCAATATCTGAAAGATAAAAAATGGAGGCAATTTTCTCTCTAACTCTGCTGCAGTAACAATGAGGACCATTATGATTTTTTTATATATCAGCATTTTAAGTAATTTTCAAAGTTACTATATACTTTTGAACTCTGGTGTTCACTGAAATTACTACACTTCATTTAAAGAGAAATACACCAATTTATTCTTGTTTGGTCTTTAACACGTTTACTTATCAAGAATTTAACAGTTGTGTGAGAAAGCTTGTTGTTAGTTTGCTGCCTTAGAGAGATACTGCAATTATACGTAAAAAAGGGTATTGGTGTGGTCAAACTTCAGACAAAAAAATAAGAAAACTAAATGGTAAATAAAAAAACTTACTGTTACTTTGAGTAGTTTTGCATTTTAACAGTTCTAAGGGGAATAATTTTTTTGGGAAAAAAAACAACAACAGACGAGTAGGGTTCTCAGTGTGTCTGCAGTGGAAAACTCACTTTCAATTGGAAAAGGACATTTTAGCTTCTGTGTATGTTAAGGGATAGAAAAGTTCGGACATATGCAATTGCTCCTACACTCTCTCTTCACTTGAACTGTGAATAGAGGGAGGCACTCCCCTCAGTGAGATTGAGTGTGTCAATTATATTCATTTGTGATTTTCAAAAGAAATCTCTCCACGAGTACTAAGCTCCCAGTGTATCTTGGCCTAGCACAGTGGCTAAGGGAAGGCTTTTCCAAGATACGAAGTACAAGTATAAAGAAAAACTGAGAAGGTATTTTGTAGATTTTACATCTTCTAGTAGTACAGTTTTCTGTCAAAATCAGTGTCTAGTACCTAAAAAATGGAGATAGTTAGCAGTGTTGCATTATGATGAGTGATGCTATCTGCAATTCAAATCCCCTTCCCCAGAGGGAGAGGTACAGGGAGAGAGAAAGAAATTCCTCTGAATGCAAAGCTAGGATAACAGGCTCATATGTAGTTATACAGGTCACTGCTTTCTGCATTTTTATGGTAGTAAATCTGTATAAACCATAATGTACTTGCTCTACTGCTCAGAAAAATATAGTAAATCCCCTAGAGACTATATTGAATTTCTAGGACAGGTATGCTTATTGCAAAATATGATTGGATTTTGAATATGCTCAAAATCTTCTAATGTCCTTGTATTAACACTGAGCCTTCTTGGGTCTGTCTGTATGTTCAAGAAGTTAAATGATGCATTGTATATGCATACACTAGTCCATGCATTTCCCCGACTTACCTCAGCTGGAATCCTCATTATTCAGGTAATGTAGCTTTCTGTCATGTTTGGGAGGGATTCTTGTCATGCAAAATTAATTCAAACTCTCTGCTCATATTGGGTCTTAGGCATTTTTACATTAGTATGACTTCTTTTTTTCTTTTTTTTTCCTGCACATTTCTTTTCCCGCAGAAATGAATGTAGTAGTATGTCATAAGGATTAGAATTTTCACTGAATACCTGAAAAGAGGAAACAAGTGGGACAAACATATACTGCTAGGTCTGAGACTATTTTTTGAGTCCAGGTGATTTCCTCTGCCACGTACTTATTTTGAATGAATGCATGGCGTGTGTTATTCATGACCTCCTGCTCTGCTGTTCTCATATCATCATGGAAAAGGAAAAGATGAGTACCTAAGTTATGAAGGAGAGGCAGCATCTCCCTGACTCAAACGAATGGAAGACAAGGGTTTCAGAGGATCAGCACATCAGATAACACTGGAAGCAGCCTGTCATCTTGACCTGTCTTTTTACCAGTAGTGTTAGCAAAAGTAAAATCTTCAGTGTCTCTTTCCTTCCCAGGAGAACTGAAGTAAGTAATGAAAGTAACTTTGTTCTGATATTTTAGCAAAGCTCTTATTATTTTCTGAAAAGGGACCAGCATGATAGCTGGACTTGTACTGTGGGAACTGAAATTTAACCATGAGCAGAAAAGGAAAAGAACAGATTAAGTATTCCCTGATGTAATCCCCCCAGCTGGCACACTGTGTGCTCCTTATTTAAAAGCAGTTAGAGGAATATTAAAAAAAAAAAAAAAAAAAAAATGAGTATAAAACTTAAATGTGCATACGTAAATATATGTATATATTCCATATATAATCTCAAAACTGTTGACGTATCTTATATGAAACATATTGTAGAGTTGCTTTTTTCCTTTTTTTTCCAAAACATTGTCTTTTTCAAGGTGGACAGCTCATTTCTAAGGCATCCACATACACAGAGGATGAGGTCACTGACTACTCACTATTACTATATACATCAGAAATGCCTTACAAATTTTATATATATTGAACCTTGAAAATGAAAAATATGTTTCAGGATATAAGTAGATTAGAAGATTATTTTGTGATTTAAAAAAATCTGCTATCTGTAATGTTGTACTAGTTTAATTTACCTAGCAGATGCTCTTTTCCAGGCATTAGTTTGTGAAAGGGTAGCTTTAAAATTTCCATTGTGTGGTAAGATGAAGATTTCTACCTTGAAATCATAGAATCATAGAATGTCTTGGGCTGGAAGAAACTTCAAGGATCACCAAATTCGAACTCCCTGCTACAGGCAGGAGTGTCAACCGCTAGATCAAGTACTAGATCAAATTGTCTGGGCCCCATCAACCTGGGCCCTGGCCTTGAACACCTCTAGGGATGCAGCATCCACAGCCTCTCTGGGCAACCTGTTTCAGAACCTCACCACCCTCTCAGAGAAAAACTTCCTCCTGACACCTAATCTAAATCTTCTCTCGTTTAGTTTAAAACAATTTTCTCTTTTTCCTATCATTATCTCCCATGTATAAAGCTGATTTCTCTCATGTTTATAATCTCCCTTTAAATATTAGAAGGTTGTAATGAGGTCTCCTTGCAGCCTTTTCTGGATTGAACAAGCCCAGCTCCTTCAGCCTGTCTTCGTAAGAGAGATGCTCTAGACCTTGGATTATCTTTGTGGCCCTCCTCTGGACCCTCTCTAAAAGCTCCACATCTTTCCTGTGTTGGGGGCCCCAGACCTGCACACAATACTCTGGATGGGGCCTCATGAGGGCTGATCAGAGAGGGACAATCACCTCCCTCGCCCTACTGGCCACCCCTGTTCTGATACAGTCCAGGATACTGTTGGCCTTCTGGGCTTCAAGCACGTACTGCTGGCTCATGTTAAGTTTTTCATCTACCAGAACTCCTAAGTCCTTTTCAGCAGGGCTACTTTCAAGGACTTCTCCCAGTCTTTATAAGTATCTTGGATTACCCTGACCCAAATACAAAAAATCTTGCACTTTTTTTTTTTGTTGAACCTCATCAGGTTCACTTGGGCCCACCTTTCAAGTTTATAAACGTCCCTCTGGATGGCATCCTTTCCTTCTGCCATATCAACTGCACCACTCAGCTTGGTGTCATCAGCAAACTTGCTGAGGGTGCACTCAGTCCCATAATCTATGTCACTGATAAAGATGTTAAAGAGTATATGTCCCAGGACTGACCCCTGGGGACACCACTCTTTACCGGACTCCACCTGGACATACAGCCATTGACCACAACCCTCTGGCTACAAACTTCCAACCAATTCCTTATCCAGTAAATAGTCCACAATTCAAATCCATACCTCTCTCATTTAGTGACAAGGATGAGGTGGAGGACCGGGTAGAAAGCCTTGCAGAAGTCCAGGTAGATGACATCTGTTGCCTTCCCATTGTCCACTGATGTTGTCACTCCATCATGGAAGACCACCAGATTGGTCAGGCATGATCTTCCCTTGGTGAAACATGCTGGCTTTTTCAGATGATGTGCTCATCTCTCATGTGCCTTAACTCCTCTCTTCCAGGAGGATCTGTTCCATGATCTTCCCAGGCACAAAGGTGAGGCTCACTGTCCTGTAGTTCCTCAGGTCTTTCTACCTCCCTTTCTTGTCCCTGGAGACTTGGCCTGACAGCCACGACTTTTCAAATGTAATGGAGAGTAACTTGGCAACCACATCAGCCAGATCCCTTAGAACCCTGGAATGCATGTCGTCCACCCGCATAGATTTGTACACATTCAGTCTCATGAGGTAGTCCTGGACTTGCTTTGCCCTTACAGTGGGGAGAACTTTGCTCCCCCAGTTCTCACCTAGAGGTTCAGGGATGTGGGGTTCAGAGATGTGAGAAATATGAAAATTCTGGCTGCCAGTGAAGATGGAGGAAAGGAACTAATTGAGTACCTCAGCCTTCTCCATAGCAGACTTCTCCTTTCTGATTTATCAGAGGATGTATGCTCTCTTTGACCTGTCTCTTTCAACTTATGTACCTATAGAACCTATTCTCACCAAGTTCAGTTCTATCTGTGCCTTGGCTTTCCCAGTCCCATCTCTGCATGTCTGGACAGCATCCCACTATTCTTCCCAGGTGATTAATCTCTGTTTCCACTGCCTGTGTCTGCCCTTCTTTTCCCTCATCCTGACCAGCAGGTCCTTGCCAAGCCATGCTGGTTTCCTGTCTCCCTTGCTTGCTTTCTTCTCCTGAGGGATGGAGAACTCCTGTGCTCTCAAAAAGGCATCCTTAAAGAGTAGTTACCTTTGTTCCACTCCTTTGTCTCTAAGGACAGCTTCCCAGGTGTTCTCATCAAACAATTCCTTAAACAGCCTGAAGTTTGCTCTCTTGAAGTTCAGTGTCCTGACTCCACTCTTTGCCAGGCCCACGTTCCTTGCGATCACAAAATCAACCAAGGCATGGTTGCTGTAGCCCAAGCTGTCTCCGGTCTTAACCTCTTTAATGATACCCTCTATATTGGTGAGCATCAGATTCAGCAGCACTTCATCTCTTCTGCAGAGTCCTGCAGGATACTGCAGAATACTGTAGAGAAGAGAGACTGTAGAGACCATCTCTGTGAGAGCTTGTCACAGTCTTATTCCATGCCAAGCTGATTTTATAGTAATGCTCTGCTTCAGATGGGATTATAAAAATGTGGTTTTTGAAGTCATCTTGTTTTTCTACAATTGACAGTGAGAAGTCAAGGAGAAGCTGACCACTGAAGAAGCTTCCTCAGGGTCCCTTAATGGCTATGCAACAGGGAACATCTCCAGATCTGCCTAGGTAGGCACTAAAAGTTTGCCTATGCTTAGAATAAAGCTCTACTAACACAACACTGTCTGACACCATCTCTTTTTCTACGTGATGCTTCTTATTACCAGCCTGAACAGGTAAAATAATCTGTGTGCTGCTGCAGTCAGTTCACATTAGAAGCACTTCAACTCAAGGAAATTGTATCTCTAGCTAAAAAGGGGGCACAGACTAAAATCTATGACCTCAGGACTTACAGACCTACTTACCTTTGTACTGCCCACACTCCTCTGAAGCAGACTTTTCCTATACACAGAATAAAGTGTTTGGCTGTGCATATATTCTGGTATAGTGCCATTATGCCGTTGATCAATGCATTTTAGAATTCAGCGCCTGCAGCAAAGGAAGAGCTGTGTTGTATGTATCTCACCTAATTCACAGGACATAAAAGTGTATGTGCGTAATGTGTGTGCAAGGTATGGCATAAAGAGAGGGTATTTGAAGGTGAAAAGCCTGGATAATTTTGGAAGGCAGCATAAAATGACAGAGCCAAATTAAGCACTGTCTTTTCTGTTAGGAGAATTTCCTTGAAGATACTATCCTCAGAGTGGTGCCCAGGCATTGCTTGCCTGCAAAGTCTACCCAACAACCACAAAGTTATCTTTTCATGGTCTCTCTGGAAGCTGGATGTACTAATGAGGTTTAAAGCTATAATTATTTTTATGTATTAAGTGAAGTATGCAAGCACTGAAGAAAAAGTGCAGTGGTTCACATTTTAAGTATGATGCTTATAGTGATTACTCACACCCTAACAGCAGTGCCAAACCCTTTGAAGTTATAGTTTTCTTTGTTTGTTTTGAATCCCTTTTTTTTTTTCTATTCACGACAAATTGAACATTTGATCTTTATTTTAAGCAATAGATATTTAGAAATTTTTTTAATATATTCATGCTATCATTTTATTTTTCTCACATCAATATGTATTGAAATAAATTGTGATCTGATCACAGAAGTGGGTCTAAATGCGGAAAGACTATCTAATAATTGATTTTTTTTTAATGTAAATTTTGGCCAAGTAGGAGACCTGCAGTATTTTTTTCTCACAGTAGATGGCAGAGGTACACTACATATTTCTTTACAATTTATTTTTGCTATTATCTTAGCAGGAAGGTTACCTTATTTTCTGAAAAATCTGTATTAGTGTTTAGGAGCATCTGCATGTCAAAAATCTTATTTCTTCCTAAACAATTCTCTTTTAAGTACCACTAAACTGTTACAATGCTGAAAACAATTAAAAAAAAAATAGAGCTCAGATTAGAAAGAAAATGGATCTGAATTAAATCATTTCTACTGCATTAACCTCGAAGTCAAACTTGTTTGTTTCTTATGTTTTCATTTTCCTGGAGTTAAATAAGAGCAAAAATGTTTCTATAAAAGAACAACTTCTATCGTATACAACAATAGTTATGCTGGACCTAGCATACAATATGTTATTTGATCCTGGTTGAATTCCTTATAGTAGCTTTGTACGACAATACAGAATCTCTATTGAATGAAATACAGTTGTATGTGAAGATTAAAGCATTAGACATATATTTTCACTAGCAGTAATGGAGGTAGTGTAGGTGTCTTCTTGAGCCCTTGATGATCTCATAGTTTCACAAATCCCTGTGTAATCTCAAAGCTCTCCTCCCCCAACCATGAATCAGTGTACACACACACATACGCACATATCTGTATAAAAGGAACAAAATGTTAGTGCTAATATGAACAACTGAAAATAAACATGTACATTAGTTTTTTCAGATCAGTTAAAGAACATTTTTCTAGTAAAGATATCAGTGTTTGCATGCTGCTGCGGATTTCAATTTATTTCAGCTTTGTCAGACTCTGCAATGTGGGTTGCTCTACTATTTTTCATATGTACTCTTACACTGAGCTTATCATCATGGTACCTGAGTGCGTTGTGGTAATGCATTGAATAATTAACACTCATTGCATATTTATACTGTCAGATTTTCCCAAGGAGACAAGTGAGTGTGTGAGAGAGTTTCTTTTGGAAATTAAAGCAATACCCAGACACCCAGTGATATATGCTAGAGAGTGAACTCTCCAAGAAACATGCCTTATAATTAGAGAAATCTGGTGATTCTTTAATTCTGTTTAATTTAATTCAGTCTACTTTACTTTCGTTGTGTCTGTTCTTTGGGGTCTTTTGGAAAAGGATGAAGCACTGCTGTCTCATAAGAGCATATTGATAGAAATTTTAATTCATGTATGTGAATATGGAAATGGTGGATGCTTATTTAATAAGCTTGCAATGGAATCAGTAGAGTTATAATGGGAATTGGAAGGAACTTCTATACTATTCTGTTCTCTATACAATTTATATTTCATTAATAGCTGCAGTCTTGCTGTGCCAACATTCTTCAAAGAACTCTTTAAAATTCTACTGCAGCAAGAAAGTATGATACCTTGAAAAGGCATCCTGTTTTCTTTATTTTTTTTCTTTTCTGTTCTCGTTCCCTGCTGTCCAAGCTAATCAGATTGTTGTATTGTCACATTAGCCAAGGACAGTACATATTTGTGTGATTTCTGTTGCTGGGAATCAAGGATAAATACTGACATATGTACACATAATAAATTTATCTTGTTTAGGTAATAGCCTGATCACTTTATATAACAATTACTACATTGAGTGGAATGGATGAGAACTCTTCTCTTGCAACTGAGAACAAAATCTGTTAAAGTACTCCTGAATCCTATCCAATTTTTTTTCTTACACTACTCTAATTATGTAAAAAATAAACAAAAAAAGAGTGCATTGTTCCTCTCTGTATAGATTCCATTCTTCACCAGTCCTTCTTTCTATCCAGATTACAGAGGAATCCATTTTACCTGGTTGCTGATAACAAGTAATATTAATTGAATATATTTGTCCACCAATTACCAATATTTTGCAACACCAGATAGAAGTAGCAATTCTGTGATCATTTAAATGCTTTATTCCCAGTAGATGGCCTTTCAGAGTCTCGAATCTCAATCTAATTATGTTCCTTCAGCTAACTAACAAAGAAACAAATCTCTTGTTTGTCCCTCCTAAGAAAAATGGAATAGCCAAATCAGGCTTTTTTTCATTTTCTGCTTTTCGTACTGCTAATTATTTGTATTATCATAGAATCTAGGAATCAGAGTCCCAGTACTCCTATTGTGAATGATACTGTAAAATAGTACAAAAGTATCAGAGCCTACAATGAGTATATAAAATAAGAAACGGGAAATGAATTTAAATAAAGAAAAACAAAGGTTGCATTTTAAATGTCAAATACTTTTTATGCCCTGTGAAGGCTGAATTAAAGACTTATAGCTTCTAAAGCATATTTTAAACGTAATTAGTAACAAAGCACTGCAATCCTGGCTTTTCATTCATCCATTGAATGAAAAAAACCTGCACAGAAGAAATAATGTCTATAATAATGTTAAAACTCATTTATGAGCCACTTAGGCTGAGTGATTGCCTTTCATCATTATTTCTTGGTGCCTGTGATGTCTATTTATTGTGGGGTCTTCATAGGTTGAATATTTGCATAGACAGAAATGGAATAGCTGGATTCTTTCCTGTACTTGATAACAAATAAAATAATAATTGTGTTTTACATTTCCATCTCATCATCCTTTGTGAGAATGGTAAGTAACTGGCCTTAGATTTGTCTTGAAAACCTGGAAGTAACAAACACCTTTTTATTTTCCAATTATGAATTCTAGGTTTCATTAAAATTCAAACTTAATGCCTTCTCTTACTAAAGTAACAGAATGCAGTCTTTCAGCCATTAGCACTTTCCAGTGATGGTGAGTCAAAACATGGGACAAATAGGTTAATGGCAGCATGTTGGCTGACTGCACTTGCCTTCCAGAAAAGGAAAAATTTTCACAGTCAGCCAAAGGCAAATGCATCAACGATTCTCTCCCAAGAGAAAGGATTGATATAGTTCTTGGTCTGCATTTATTTTTATTTAAATAAATATTAGTATTGTGGTCCATTATTTAGATCTACATTCTGCTTCTTTTACTTTGGGTAACTGTGCAATGGTTTCTCATTTTTCATTTTCATTACTCCAGTTAGGCACTATGTTTAATTCCATCTCCATTTGTATTATATTGAAATGTTACTGCCAGCACTAATTTAAGATTATGAAAATAAATTAGTATTATGTGATTTCTTTCAAATTAAACACCTGGATTCCTGTGGATTTCGTTCATCTGGTTTGAAATCTTTGTGGCTGCAGAGAGTTATGCTAATTTAATTCTTCTCACTGTATTTAAATTCTAGAATGTATTTTGTTCATGGTCATCCTTCAAGCAGGAAAAGTTGTCTGTTAAAGTCAAATTTAGATTTTTGTTTGCTTGATTGCTTGGTTGGTTAGTTTTTAGAGGTATTGTGCATTGCTATTCTGCTGAACAGAACAATTACACTGAGTGAATGTCTACTCGTTATCGACAATTTAGCTGACCATATGTAGGCACCTAAATTGGAAATAGAAATAGTCCTTGATTTCCATTTAAGGGAAGTGTGAACTCAAATTGCTCTATTCCTTGGTTCCTCAACCACTCACAGTGGACTGTGGGCTTGTACTTTCACGTTGCGAATATGACATGAATTCGAGGGTAGACATGAGCTGAAAGTTGCATATAGTCCAAGCCCTATGACCTTTCATGAGCCAGAATAATACTAATAGTTTGTATATTTACATTGTTTTTTCAGGTCATAGAGAAAAATAAAATTTTATTTTATTTAAAATTGTTAGAAAAAATGAATGCTAGAATGAAAAATGGAGATCATTTTTGAAGATAACTTTTTCCAATTCTGTGTTGATGCTAAAATCCAAAATTTGTATGTGTGTATGGATTAATTGAGAAGAGATGGGAATAGGACAGTCGAGTTTCAGAATAGCCGAGAGAAAAATGCTGTTCTAAAAACTGTATAGGAACTGGTACGAGTCTTACATTCTGAAGAAGGAATTCTGAAGATTCTAAAGTGTTACAGTGATGACATGGGACTATTTTTTCCCTGTTCTTGGTGGAAGATACTGAAGAGGCAGAAACAAAACATGGGCTGTGGACTACTGAGAGAGAATGCAAGAAAAGCTGTGGGCCTATAGTTGGATGACATTTTCTCTGCTGAAACAAAACTCCTACTTTGTTATTGCTCCTGGAAGTTCCTGTTTGTTTTCAGTTAAAGAATTAGCGGATGAAATACAGAAATAGGAATACAGAATCTGGGCTGGAAAAAGGACATGTTCCTTTTGTTAGAATTTTCTATTAACTGGCCTGTTTTATTTTTATTTTTATTGTTTTCGCTCTTTAAAAAAAACCAGACATTAATGAACAGAATTACACTTAATATTCACAAAGAATTTAGTGGATACTTTTAAAAATACTCTTTCTTTTTACTTGTCTTTGTGTAAAATTCCTTTTTTTTTTTTTTTTGGAAAAATTACGCAGACTAAATTTTTAATGCAATTACCTATGTTCTCTAAGACCCAGATTTGGCCTACCTGAGCTTAGAAATTTTTGTTTGTCAGGGATGCATGATCCGTCTGTAGACAATAACACAAGTAAAATCTGGATCATCCTATGGAAACTCCACCTCACTGTCAATGGAGAAAACACGGAATACTTCCTCACTTACGTTTAAGAGCTAGAAGATAACTGGAACAAATCTGGAAACGTACAATTTTTTTAATATATTTTTTAAAACATGGATATAATTAGACACTACTCAAGCCCTGTTTTAAGAAGATTATAATCTTTGTTTGATCAGTGTTCAATCCACTATGAAACAGATGAGAAACTACTCTGAGAAAGGAATGAACTAAAGTCAATTTTATTTTTGCTGAGTGTTTTAGCTGAAGCATTCAAATGAACTTCATCATTACCATGAGAAGTAGCGTTCTCTTATAGGAATCACAAGTCTTTCTGCATCTCTGGCAGTTAGATAAAGTGAGAATTTCAATGTATTTATTCTAAATTCTGAGCTCTATTCAAGAAAATAGAAAAATGCTTAAATGAAATTGCAATATTGGAGAGAAGCTCGCAAAAGATGTAATTGACTGCAAAATACAAATTACAAGAGCTACATATATGTGATGGCTGAGTATTCCTCAGTTTGGAAGTTATAATGGTGCTTTATAAAAGTATTCAGGTGACAGCTAATTTTCCTCAATTGCCATGTGAAATATGATAATAGTTGTAAAGGGGATCTTAAATTCTTGATACTTACATTCATTAATTTTTAAGCATCTGCTGCAGACTTTAGGGCACACAAATCTTAGGCATTATGTCCAACGCTTTGGAGTTTAAAAAGAGTTTTATTTTAAGTCTCAGCAAAAATATTTAGAGGATTTCTTTAAGTGTGGAATCTAGAAATATCCTCTTGGTTATTATTATCATTAGTACCTTATTGTTACACTTGTAATTAGAAGAGAGACAGACTGTTTACAGTGCTTGACAGTGATAGAAAAAGTGAGAATGGTTTTAAACTAAAGGAGGGAAGATTTAGATTAGATGTCAGAAGAAAATTTTTCACTCTGAGGGTGGCGAGGGGCTGGAACGGGCTGCCCAGGGAAACTGTTAATGACCCATCCCTGGTGATGTTCAAGGCCAGGCTGGATAGGGTCCTGGGCAGCCTTATCTAGTGCTTTATCTAGTGGTTGGCAGCTCTGCCCATAGAAGGAAGGTTGGAACTAGGTGTTCTTTAGTGTGCCTTCCAACCCAAATCACTCTATGATTATTAGAAGTTACGAGAATTGGATGTCATACTTTACTGAGTTCTTGTATGTATAGAAATCTCACTAGCATCAATTATTGTCTGTTGTTGTTGTCATGAATTATTATAATCAGCGATATGTTGACAAATATTATAAGACCTTTTAGAGACTGCAGCAGATCTCATAGTCTCATTTTGCCAGGCTCTAAAAAAAATACATAGCAACAGACTATGGCTTTCTTTCAGTGTAAACAGATGTGAAACATAGGAGCTGCGTGCTTGGTCTGGTTAAGCGTGATCTGATCTGACTCCCTCCCAGAAGAGGGAGTCTTCTAGATAGTACAAAATTGAATTACTTATTTTAGGTGACTGAGGATATGATTTCAAAAATACAAGTAATTCCAGATTAATTAGAGCTTAATGCATTCTTCCAAAATACATAGGATAATAATTATCTCGTTTTCTATTTTATGTACTATAAAACACATGAATTTAGTTCATCCTGGGAATTTACTTCATTTTGAGACCTAAAATTGTATACAAGTCTAACAGTTTTCAACAGTTAACCTAGTAATCAGATGACATGGAAAAACAAGAAATAATGAAAAAGTCCCACCTTGAAATATTCTGGTTGTACCCTCAAGTGAAACAGTATGAGTTCACTGGAACTAAGTAAGCCTGTGAAGAATCTAGGTCTGTATGACTATTTGGTGAGTTAATGGCTTTTATTGTGTTCACCAAATAACATGGTAAGATGTTTTAACCCATAATGTCAATACTTCTATTGGTAACTTGTATTCAGAAACATAGTATGAAACAGTACATCTCTAGGATTTTAAGTATAATGCATATCTAATGAAAGCAAGAGCTCTCATCACAGGGTGGTCATAGAAAATACAGAAAAGTTATTCTAGCTTCTCATAAGAGACAAAATGGAGCCACATTCTATCAAACAAAAATTAAGAAATATTTCCTTTCTCTATTCCACAAAATATTCTCTCTGAAGATTTAAAAAAATCTCAGATTTGTTTTTCAGTTTATCTGCTTCCTTTGCAGTACTTATCTCCCTATGTTTCTCTTTTTATTTCCATCAGACCCATGAAAAAAAAAAAAAACAATTACAGATTTAGTGATCATTTTTACACTGGGTTAGAAATAATTTGTTGATCTTGAGATTAAATTCAAACCTTTTTCTGTGCTATGGCTAAGTAGGGGTTGCTTTCATTTTACTTTATTCATCAGCATGGTTTGGGAAAGTAGGAGTTTGAGAGATGCCTTACATTTGAACCACAAAATGCTGCAGGCTGTTTTGGATGGGTAGAGCTTGTACAGTGACCTCCTGCGAGACACACATCTCAACTCAGTGCTGAAAATGTTTCATTTGCATAGACATTCACCTTATTGATTGCAGCAGAAAAGACAACAGATAATAAATATGATAAAAGTCAGTGCTGCTCAGGTGAATACTTGTTTTTACCCTGCATGGAATCTCAGTTGGAGCTTCTGTGATAGGGCTGGTCTCTGAAATCATTCATGTCTCACAAGCATTTTGTAGAAAATCTGCATGAAGTGATATAGAAACCAGAGGAAGTCACAGCTTTATATTCATGAAAGTGAGACAGCACTGTAATTTGAAAATGCTTCCAATAAAATTGGAATGTACTTTCCTTGATCTGACATCTTCAAACATTTTTGCTTACTGTACTTCACAGATACCCTGTGGCATGCTGCAGTACATTTTTTTGTATGTATCACAATTGCAATATCTTTACATTTTCTGCAGGTTTTACAGCATTCAGATAGATGCTATGCTATATCCTATGCCTTGCTGTATTTTCTTACATTATGTAGCACTTGAAAATAATGTCCTGTGCACACGCATACAATAGACTTTGAAACTTATATTTAAATAAGAAAACTTGGAGGATATTGAAAAATTGTGTGTGTGTGTGTGTGTGTGTGTGTGTGTGGATGTATTTATTTATTTTAAGTCTTTAATGCATGCTACCATTGTCTCTAAGATTCTTAACGGCAGGAAAGTGATGATTCTTTAGTAATGCTTTTAAGTGCTTCTGTTGCAGCAATTCACAGTGCCAGTTAAAGTCATAGACAAATGGACTTGGCTTCATCTGCCCTCATTTAAGTATCTGAAAATTGGATGCTTAAATCTGAGATAGTCAGCCTAGACACTCATGTTAGTCAAATGAGAAAGATATATATTTCCTAAGGGTGATTCATTCCTAAGGAGTATTTAAACTAGATCCCTTCAATTACCCAGAAGTGTATCTTTCTCCCAGAAAGAGAGTTTCTGGTAGCATTCATAAATGCAACTTTTTTGAAGTCTATAGTTGTTCTGAACTGTCCTAGACATAGACATATGAAGATACAAGAAACTGAAGCTGGTACAAGGGATCATGTAAACCATGAGTGTTCAACCTTTTGGCTTGCCTGGGCCGCATTTAGTGAATACAAATTGTCTTGGGCTGCATATAGGCCTCTCCAAAAGTAAGGCCTAATATTTATTTCCATGGAAACAATAGATACAAAGAACACAAGAACTATTTGATAAAGAAAATTCTCAGCTACAAAACACTATTTTTCAACACAGTCACCACCATTAGCTATGCATTTTTGCCAGCAGTGAACATGATCCTGCATCCTGTGCTCATAACAATCTGCACCAGCAAAGGTGACCCACTATCACCACTTCTGAAACACACCACCCCCACCTCACTGTGCTCACATTCACTGTTTGGTCTCCATAAACATTCAGCAAGCATCAGTGAATGTCAGTTGTTGAATTTTTTTTCTGCATGGAGGAATTAAATTCCACACCTTTGCTTCATGCGCACTTCCATGTCAGACGCCATTCTGTCAGACTGCCCCTCTGCTGCCATCACAGCAACATATAAAGGCATGTTGCTGGGAAGGTTCAGCCACTACTTCCATACCACCAATGTCCACCTCACAGTGGACACTGAGCAGTATACAAAACAACAATATAAGTTACATCTTATGATAGTACTAATTCAAGGAGAATATTTTTTGGTTATTTGTTGGATTACACATCCCCTTCCTTCAAAATGACCATCTACAAAGTTAAAGGATCTTGTTGCTTTCTCCTTCTTGCCTCTTTTCATGCTCAGCCATGCACCTTCTTGTCCCCATTACCGAGGCGCATCCCGCTGGGGGCTAGTGATCTCCCCTCGCTAGGACCATTGCAACACTGACACCAATGTGGTGGATGCAGCAAATGGCACTTATTGTAGCATGCAAGCTGCTTAAATACACTTCCCCACTTTGTCTAGTGCTCCCTAAGCGTGCGTCAGTCTCCTATCACCAAGCAAGGTTATTTACGCCCCCTAAACATGAGTCAGTCTCTTATCACAGAGCAAGGGGAGATCCTAACGCATCACATCCCGAGCCCCGCTGACGCCTAATGCAACAGCACCTGTTCTGTAAAGTCAGGGACAATGAGTGCTCAGCAGCACTGAAGCCTACAGTGCATGAAAGCATGTGAACTTCATTGTGATGTTATTGAACATGCTTTTTTTTATTATTATTATTTTTTCCTTTTTTTTCCTTCAGCACCTAAAAATAATGGTCAAAGTATAGTTGCAGAGTAAATTTTCACATCTCACCTCATGTATGATGAAATCACAAGATAGCTGGGGTAGCAGGACTAAGCAACTAAGCAACTCACTCTTTCAATGCTCAACCTGCAGGTCACTGTGTAGTAGCTTTAGAGATAGGCAGAAACCCCCCTAGGGAGATCTAGGCTCCCTAGGCTGCTTTGTTCTTCCTGTCCTAATGTTTCACGGGGATGGCACTGGCTATAGCATGTGACATCTGCCCTTAGCATAAGAGGAAAGAAGATTTTACTGAGTATTAGCAACATCTTGTGGGAATTAACCCCACCATACCCTAGGTAAGAGATGCAGCTGAGTTACAGACAGTGGTAGCAGCTTTTTTTGAATGTTTACACTGTTTCCAACATACTGACTTGGGTGTAACTTTATCCTGGACTACCCTCTGGTAGATATGTCACCAATAAGAAACAGTAAACAGCCAGAAGATGCACCTGAATAAGAAGAGGATTCTCTCAGCCAAGAGAATTCCAGTTATTGGAACTCTCATAGAATTCACTAGAGATGAGATCTGAAGTTTCTCCCTATTATTTGCGATCTACCCTCGCATAATTAGTTCCTTTACTTGCAATCTACCCTCGCTTAAGTTATTCTCTGTTAGCGATCTACCCTCGCTTAAGTTATTCTCTATTAGCGATCTACCCTCGCTTAATTACTCCTTTTACTAGCGATCTACCCTCGCTAGGGCTAAAGCGAAACAGACACCA
>JANHGO010008248.1:0-44880 GCA_024606505.1 Aquila spilogaster
ATAAATAAATATTACATATGCTAACAGATGGTTCATTAGCCAGTTGTTATGGCAATCAGCATTTCAGCCAATTAAAATCCTTTTTCATAGCTTTAAAAATGTCAATGATAGGAACATTTAAATGCCCAAAGAACAAACAGATTCACTGTAGCATGGCACTACAACAAAAGGCATTTTCTGCAAGTTTATAGAGAAACGATGAGAAGAAAGAGTAAGATTTTTAAATCCTTTGTGCTGAAGAACTAAAAAGGTGCTGACCCCTGTATATTAATTAATGGGAGAGGTTGTTGGGCATCTTGCATCTTGTCACGCAAATTGCCCAGAGTTTTGGGTGATCACTTGGGAATCTAGGAGATACAGCCAATGGGTCCGAATCTCCCATGGGGTGTGCCAGCAGGAGTGAAATGGCAGGAATTGTTTTGGGAGGGCTCCAATTTCAGCACCCACGGGCAGAGTCGGACTTTTACCCCACGTGCACTGGAATTCCTGAGCTCGTTTTCAAGCCTGACCAGAATGACAGATTCTGGCTTCCCTTGAAAATGCTGCCTTCTTCCATGGCCTACCTGCACCTGGAGGGATGCTCAACTGGCTGCAAAAAAGTTGAGCACCGAGTGCAGGTTCAGGCCTCACAGACTGGTCTTTTAATTAGTAGCTCAGAGTGTCTAGGCCAGAAGTGATGATAGAAGAATTTAAATTGGTCTTGCAGGCACACCATGATACCTAATGATAGCGGAGTATGGGGCAGTCACAGGGGGAGGAATGGAAGAAGTAAGTTACACTTTGTGTTATAACTCCTGGCACTTTTCTGGGTTACTTATGGTTTGAATAGCAAACAACACTGTTTAAGTCTTAAGAAATTAAGTCTTAAGAAATTCCTGCGAACCACCTTTTTCTCTGGGTTGGTTACACATCCGTATGCTGTCAGTGCTCAGCCTTTCCAGCTTGGGACTCTGTATGCAAGGATAAAATAATTGCCTGGGAAGGCAAGACTTTTTCATCCAGAGTTAGTGTGTGTAGCAGGACACTCCCTGGACTGGGGAGAAAGCCTGGTCTTCCAGAAAGCATCCTCTGCCTGTAGCTTGCAAGCAGGTATTACAGAGTTACTCATATCCCCTGTGTATGGATCAATGAAGGTAAAATTTTTCAATCCTCTTGTTCACAGAGGGCAAGACAGGGCTTTTGCCCTTCTCTGCCACATTACGGGGGCTTCTACCTGCTTCGGAAGCCAGCACAGAACAGGAGCCCGGATTTGATGAGTCACAGGCTTACACAGGGTTGATTCTCCTTTTCTAATCTGTACCGTCTTTTGCAACTGTTTAGAGGAGCAAAAAATAGCTCCCACAGACAATCAGAACAGATTATTTTAATGAGAGCTCAAAAATGATGATAAACAAATGGCTCAAATTGAGCCTTTAAACATTTCTACATACGTCTGCAAGGAACTGTGTGATGCTTGAATCAGCAGGTCTGCAGTAAGAGACGGCTGCTGTCAGGAGTTTAGTTTTCAACCCTCTTTTTTTTTTTTTTCCCAGTAGCTAAACTGAACATCCCAAGTGAAAGCTGCATGCTATCAGCAGCTCCATTTTTTGCTTGTAATTGTCTTTTATCTGCTGGAGTCGGCAGTGCCCAGCCTACATCTGTTCCTGATTCACTCAGTGTAAATGTCAGAGAGGGAAACAATCATTTTTCCCATATGTGCTTGAACAGGCAATAGGCAGAATGAAGCTAATAACCTTTCAAAGCTCTTTCCTTTCTCTCTAGATTGTGTCCACCTTTTTGATGACCACTCTTTGCTTATTAATTAGTTCTGCTATTTTTTCCCATGCTGTAAATACAAAGTACACTTTCAGTTGCTCTAATCTAGATGAAGACTAGGTCAGAACTGCAACAGACTGTTGCATTTACAGAAAGAGATTGTTTATTTGCTTCAGGAGGGAAAAGAAGAGAACCCCAACAGACCCAGCACCCTCTGATCCTGTCTGGCCCATATGCGTCCCAAAAGTGAATTCTGCAGCTGAGGTAGAAGCTTTAAGAATCATTCTGGTGTAACATTGTGTCTTTGTGTTATCCAGAGAACCACCTATGACCAATAAATACATTTTCCTTTCCTTTTATTTCTTACATCACTTTCAGTTTGTGATGGCAGTTCCAAAAGCTTTAGAGCTTTTAGATTGGCATAAAAATATCACAAGTACTTGTTTAAACATCAGAAAGGTATTAGCTCAATTTTGCACTTCAGTGCTACCAAGAAGTGTTTAGGCCCATTGGGCATGGATTTAATTTTCTTACAGGCTGCAGAGAGAAGAAAAAACAGGCTCCCTGTCTTAGCATTAGCTGCTTCTCCCTGTGACAACTCAAAGCATCACCTTTCTGGGGCTCCAGGCTCCAAATGGCACTGAGATTTGGAGTTGAAGTCCTGAGCACACAGATGCCCTGAAGTCTCTGCCCTGGGCTTTCTTGCGCCCTTGCTCACTCTGTTGCACATCAGCCCTGTGGTCCTCCCCCAAGAGGAGCCCCCAGGAAAAGCTTCAGTGGGGGAAACATGCACATGCATGCACGCAGCAGGTCGGGGTGGATGCTGACAGCACTATTTCAGTGGGGTTGCAATAGCAAAGTAATTTAGCTCATGCTAAACACCACCATGCTGCCTGTGGCAGACAGAAAATCCCGCCTCACTTCTTTAGTAATAAAGCATTAGGTCTAAAAGTGTAAAATTAGATTGTCAATTTTTAATAGTGCATTAATGACACATTTTGTCGATAGTTATGAAAGTAGACAGAAAATTTTTTTAATGCAGCTTGCTTTTTAACTCATTGCCAGCTCAGAGACCCGGATACCTCAACGCTCGTGTGCACAAGTGACGTTATACTCTGAAAGTGTCAGGACATCAACTACCTTTTTTTTTTGAGGATACGGGAATGTCAATAGTCCTTGTCACACATGGGGGAAAAATTGCCTTTTAACGGTCAATAGTAATAACCAGTCTGTTTAAACTTTCATGAATAAGATATATACAATCTATGGCCTATGAATTATGCACATTCCTCCAGTGGCTGGGAGGTAGAAAATACTTCCAGTCCCGCTGTCCCATTCACCTTCGCTCACAGTCCCTGCTTCTCTCTGACACTTGTTCCAGCTCCTGCTGGTGATGGCTGCGGTGCATCTGCCTGTCACCTTCCTGGGCAGGGGATGCTGCCATCACAGCCGGCTGGGCTGTTTGCAGGGACTCATGCTCATCTCGGCTTCAGTTCAGGGCAGATCCTCAGCTGGAGAGGGTCACGTCAGTGCTGGAGGCTTCCCAGCCACCCCTGCATGCTCGATTTGTGTTCATGAAGATGTGTTTGATATGTACCAACAGGAGCCTGTTGAAAACATGAGCCCTTCAGGCCAGTGGTGACCGTGGTAACAGCAATATTTCTGCTGGTAAAGCCTGATGCAGGCAGTAATTGTAATAAATATATGCAACATTTTGCTCATTTTCTACATTTTATGTGTTCTAAAAAAAATCCTTCTCTTCCTTTCAGCTTCCTTGTTGCCCACAATCCAAGGTGCAAGGCCACAAAAGGACTTACATTTTTAAAGGAATTTCCAGCTCTGACTGTGGACATCCAACCATCTCTAATGAAAATGTGCTCTTAGGGGACTTGGAGCCCAGATTTGGAGGCTGCACCGAGGTTCAGATAAGCCTTAGCAGAGCATCCAAAAATTACAGATTCCTTTCTGTACCCTGCCCAAACATCAGATCCTTTGAAGCTTGCCCAGGGCTGCTGGGCAGGAGATCAGCTGGCCTGAGATCAGAGCCACAGGGAGAAAGTTTTGAATCATGAACCAGAGCAGTGTGTGTTAATGAAAACAAACAGGAAAAAAGGCACACTCCAGTGCTACCAGCGCCTTCCACCATCTGCACCCTCGCTGTAATAAAGCCCATGCAGAATTTCACAGGGAACGAGATGCGGCTTGCAAGTGCCTTTTGGTGCAGAAGGATCTTTTGGACACTGATCAAGATACAGGTGGAAAAGGATCCCACGGGCAGAGAATAAGTAAATAATTTTTTAAAAAGCTAGAAGGACGATGTAAAGAGGAGATCAGAGAGAGCAAAAGGAGTAAACTCTGTAGAAAAGTAACAAATAACCCTGAGGCTTTGGCGAGACTGGTAAATGGTCAGCTGGAAGAGAGACAGGAGAGATGATGTACTAGTCATGGGAGAACAAAGTATGTGATACAGTTGGAAAAATCCCCGGAGGATGTGAGAGCTGCGCTGGGCAGGGGTGTCTGGAGGTACGACCCTGATTCACGGGGTGAAACCCACAGGTGATGCTCCGAGGTGAGTTGGGTCGGGTGCAATAGGAAACGCCATCTCTGCCACCCTGGCTGGGTGCGTGTCCCCATGACAGGTTTGCGTACCTGCTCCTCCTTGGCTGCGTGAGGTGTAAGCCTTCGCCTTTGCCACCTGTCTCAATTGCTTGCCCCTATGGAAGGGAGCCTGCAAGAAGCCGTGAAGGTAGAAAGTCCGTACAGGCCCATAACTTTTGTCTTTTAAAACTAGGACACTTTCAACACAGGTACACGTTATTCATAAAGCAAGCCCCCAAACTATCATTTTATCTCTCTGCCAAATCATAATCCTCTTCCAGCTCCCTGGGGTTCTGCTGAAGGTATTTGATTTTTTCTCTGTCCCTTTCTTTTAAAACCCATTTCATTATCAAATGGCGTTTGGGGAACTGATCTGTAATGAGGAAGCTGGCAGAAGTCCCAGAGTGATCAGAGGGGCTGAGATTCAGTGAGGTTAAGCTACTGCTCAAAAAAATTGTAAGTAATTAAAATTAATTAAAAATCATTAAACAAACCTTCATGCTTGCCGTTTCACGTGCTGCTGACTTGACTGCAGACTGTGCCACCATTCCATGAAACGGTGGTTTCATACGGTGCAATGGGATGAGCAGATCGTGTCTTTGCTGGATGCAGGTGGTTTATCAGGGGCCGTTATGCCACTGTGCAGAGATGGTTTGGCCAAAGAGTAGATTTATGTGGCGGTGGGGTCGGTTGTGTTTGTGTGGTCCTGTTATGTGGGACGAAGCTTTTATGCCTGATGCTGGCATGGTTTCCTCATCTGACCACAAGGCAGTGATTTAGTCTTTGTGAACTTGAATTTGTAGCTGCAAAAAGGCAATTTGTCATTATATCTCAATGTGAAGTGCATGTACAATCCCTAACATGCAGAAGCCTTGCTCTCACCAGGGATCTCCAGGCACTCCAGTATTACTAATGCTAATACTTATATTACTAAGGTTAATACTAACCTATAGGGTTGTTCATTTAGAGGTGGTATTTTGTAATTGCCTGAAAAATTCTGTCTCATTCCATTTTACAAAGAGGACCAGTACATCCAGTACTTCCCAGACCTTCAAAGTGATCCACTGTGAACAGGGCTGGTTAAAACCTTCACAGCAACATTGTGAACAACCAGGGTTTGTTTCCTGCAAGAGCCTCCAGCAAATTACCTCCCCTGCAGCCCTACGGAAGCTGCAAAAACATTTGCATTTCTGAGGTCCTTGCTGAGAAGAAATAATAAAAATCCACAGAAATGTTGTCACTTCTCTGCTGGCGCACAGGGGTGCAGAGAGCTGCTTCTGCTGTCACAATATTTGACAATTCATGCACCAGGATTGACCCAAAGTTTAAGCTGTCACGCATCATTATCATGCTAAGGATAGCTTGTTCCTCCATAGGCTGCAGTATCCCTGTCCTGTCCATCTCACAGAGCCGAGGCAGATGATTCAGCCCAATTTAACGGGAGTGACAGTTTTGGCTGGGGAGAGGCCTTTACCCGGTTTCCACGGTGATTAAATTACCTCTTTCATTCCAGGTCAGGAGGTTAAAATCATTGATGAGGACTCTCCAATGGGTGGGTTTGCATTTCATCTCGCTGCATTGTTTACTCCCAGCTCCAAGGAGGATGACATATTTGCAGACTGGCATTAAGGTACCTGGGAGAGCCTTTAATTACAAAGCTAGCTGGGTGCAAATGCACAGGGGCATCATCACCCTCCCAGAGTTATTTGCAATAAACGCTCAGGCCTTGCAGTGAGGGGTATAGCACATACTTTGCAAAAATATGGGCCTTCGCCCACCAGTTGTCCACGTGAACACAAGATTAGGTGCACGAGGAGAGCAGGAAATCCACACATGGGACATCTCGTCCCAGCCTGCTGGTACCAGCTATGTTCAGAGGAGATGCTCCAGAGGTGTGTGTGAGATAGGTGGTAGGTTTCCACCACCTGATAGCTCATCCTGCTCTCTAAAGGATAGAAATTCACTATCCCTTCAAAAAATTTTTCTAGTTTTAATAATGTTTGTTTCCTATGGAAAAGCCCAGCTCTTCCACAGGCTGCTGCTGGTGGTGGTCAGTGGCGGTGGCTCCTGCAGAGCCCATTCCCTCCCACCACTTCTGAATTTTCTATTTGCTTTACACTGGTGCTTGGAGATCACAGTGCAACGCAATGCACTCCCTCCTTTGTACTGCTCATTTATTTATTGTAGAGGGAGGGGTGGAAAAAAGCCTTTGCCATTTCTGGCCACAGGCAGGAGTTACCCAGAGAAGTGCTGGCCAGGATAGCCCAGTTGGAGGCAAAGTGTGTGGGTCCCCGCGGTGCTGCCCAGCAAGCAGGAAGGTGCACTTTGTGGCTTGCCCGCTAACTAATTTCCACAGGGCTGTTTTACGGGAGCAGTTCAGTATTACATCAAGTCCATGTGTTATATTCGCCAGGTCTCTCTCCTTCCCCTTTGAGCCTTAGGAACATCAATAAACACGGTTATTTACAACAGACTTTTTCACAGGAGTTTCTCCCTATTCTAATCAATAAAATATTGTTTATAGAAGCACTCGCGGCTCACACAGCTCCAGTTAAAGGTCTGTCGGTGTTTTTATAAACCCTGCTTTTCACGTGGCTGTAACTTGGCTGCTCGGAGTACCCATCTGCCGTAGCGTGGTTTACAGACTGTCAGTCGGGATGTAAATCAGATTGGCGTGTTTAAGTTTTGTAGCTTCTGGTTTTGCTGCGTCTTTAAAACACAAGTAGCTCTATATGGCTTTTTTTTTTTCTCCTTACTAGGCTGTTCTTTAATAAAGGAGATGCAGAGGGTGGATGGATGTATTTTTGTGGTTAAACTATATCGATGTCTTCTCATACGTAGGGAAAACAAAACAAGCAAACAAATAATGTTTTGATAGATTCCCACTATCTGCATTTAAAAGCAAAGTACCACACAGAAAGCACAATAACTACATTTCCTAACTCTCTCACTATACAAAGCCAAACTGGCCAATGCTACAGTAAATTATTTCCTCCTGCTGCCTACAATTTGGACTCCTTATTTTTCTGGTTTCATATCTCTTGTCCTTTTCATATCACAGCAGTCTAAGATTCAGTGCATGTAGCAAGCCAGACCAAATCCCATATTCAATTCTCAAAATATTAGTTCAGTCCTTACAGCAATATTTGATTTATGGAACACTAAAAGAATATAAATAATTTGTTCTTGTTTTCACAGGATTAGTTGCCAGATGCAAAGCTAGAAATAAGGGATAAAAGGTCTGTGCTTGCTGTTGGGCATAAAAATGCTGTAATGATTTATTAATGTCAACGTTTTTATTTTTCGTATAGGCTGTTGTTATATATGTGTCTATTTATTTCCTTACACAGTCAAAGGTCAGTGTTTGAAAAACAGTTGGAAGGATGTTTAAAAGTGCCCAAGAAACTGTCAGTGAGCTTTGGCCTTCTAAGTTTTTTGAAGTGCTTTTGAGCTCTCCAGCCTATAAATATGCTCCTCTCCCTCTTGCAGACCCAGGGATGGAAGTTAAGGAGTTGATAGAAGAAGTGCCAAGTACCTGCAGTCTTTGCTGGCTTTGCAGGACAATGAACCCTCAATGTCTGTGCAAAAAGGACCTGTTTTGAAGGCACCACTAGTGGACCTGAGTCTGGCAGCTTTATCTTCTCTAGTAGTTACTTCCTTTGAACTTGGACAGGAGCTCTAGACCCCACCCGGAGCTCATTAGAAGTCATTTACTGGTTCTGTCTATACAACTGCCTTTCTGTTCCTCCTTTTAAGGATTGCCATTGTAGTTCTGAGTGAAGGACACAATTTCTCTTTATCCGTTCATGCTAGATGGTGCACCAGGCATTTCTCCCAGTATCAGCAGGCTGCAGTGTGAGCAGCTTTTCCTTCTAACTCATCTTCAGCAGTCAATCCGATAAGGTGTCAATGTCCAGCGTTACTCTTTTGTCAGAAGTTATTCTTAGATGCTTCCTCTCCACTGCTTGAATTGTCTGTCTTCTGGGATGCACTGCGTTGGGTTTCTCTTTGCATAGCTGGGCTCTTTCTCCGTCACCTCTGTAATGACGAGTGCTCCCCATCAGTTGCTGCTGCAGGGATGAGGCTGTGCCACGTGTTGGTGTGCTTGGGGTGCAGCAGGTAAATGCCAGGAGTTGCCCAGACTGCGATATGCTCAAGCAAGAAGGGAGAGTAGCTTTAAACAAGCAGATTTCAGAGCTGTTCTTGATAGGCTGTGTTTACAAGGAGTCCTCGGTTTTAGCACCACCAAAACCACTTCAGTGTTTTCATGATTATTTATTATTACAGCTTTAGAGCAAGTAAGTAATGAATCGGGTCTCAGATTGTTATCCTCAGCTTGGCTCAAGTTTGATAAGGTGCTTAGGACAGTTAACGTGAGAGGAGGCTCCCCCTTGTTGGTATGGGCTAATAAGTCTATCAGCAGGGGACAGAGTGGCCCATAAAGCCGTTCTGGAGAGGTTATCAGGGCAGCACACATTTTCATCTTAACTAGACAGAGTGCATAATAGCAGGACTGTAACCTTTAAATATGCAAGTGCTTTGAGGGCTGAGGGGGGGAGGCAGAAAAGGGAGCTCCCCTGCGGCGGGTGCTCTGCACGGGATGGCAGAGCTGCCTCCTCGGCCACTCGGCAGCAGCAGTCCCATCACTGTGAGCCTGCGGCTGGGAGGCAGCAAGAACGGCGTGGCTTGGATGTGCAGGGAAAGAGCACTTTCAGACCTGAACTTAATTTTATATGTGACCTCTGTGGAATGAAATCTTCACTCAAAAGGGAAACAACATCATAACCCAATCTCCCTGGTCCTCTTCTACTGTCTAAGCCACAGAAGCCATATTAACCCACAGCAAAGACACAGCCAGGGTCTTAGTTCAGCTAGGAAAAGCTTCTTTGCTCATAGTCAGGGATTTATATCACTTGGTTCTGGGGAGCAGTGAAACACTTATATTTCTGGGGGAGATGGCCTCTTCTGCCTGCAAGCACCAAGCCCCCATGGCAGTCTCGGTGATGGATTATCAGCGTTTCCCCTCCGTACTGTGTTACCTGCCCATCTCGTTCTGATCAAGGATGCACATTGCTGTGGAGAGGATGGGGGTTCAGCATTATTACTTCATTCAGATGTAATTCACTAAAGGTATCCTGGGTCAGGAGATCAGCTGAAAATACGATTAGTTTACAGTGAGCTTAGCATATAAGCACATGAAAATTTCAGCTTGTGGCTAACTGCTTGCCTGGGTTGGGACTTAACCTTTAGACTTGTTGCTGAAATTGATAATGAGGGTCCACTAAAAGGCAATTGTGGACCTATTCTCCTGGACCTGAAATCAGAAATGCCAAATGTTTTCCTGCAAGGCACTGAGCAGTCACCACCTGTAAAAACTGTTCTCTGCACTGCAGAGATGCAAGGCTGTGAGCTGGTGACCTCCAGGGCCAGGCTCTGTCTCTGCTTTACCAATGTCTCTGAACCACGCAGTCTCTCAAACAAAACTTCCCGAAAAATGAACAAGTGGAATACAAATGACCACGTTAGCTATGTTTGTGGAGCAGAAACAGCAGATAGGAAAGTAAATGAATTTGTTGTCTGAAATTGTGAGAATACTGCAGGGCGTCCATCTCCTTAGCTGCATTTGTTTTCTGGATTAACGGTGAAATTTCTCATAACAAATTTCCCAAAGCATTATATTGAGTTGGCAATGCTGACTCAAGCATGATGCGTATTTTTGAAGGACACGTGCATATGTTAACTCTCTCACACAAATACACACAAAAACTCTCTTGCGTTACTGAGTGCCACAGATGGAACTGAGGAAAAAGAGCTCTAGAAGCAAGTGGAGCTGTTGTCTTTCTGTCCATAGCCAAGCTTAAACAGCAGCAAATGTACATACAACAGGGACAGAAAGAAACATTTTAAAAATAATTTGTATTTGCAAAACATTCAGTATCTGTGAAAAGTATGTGAAAGAATTATAATACAGAACAGCTTCGTCTGACAACATAGCTAAAAACCTATTGACGTGGAAATGCCTGTTTAAGCTATTAAAAAGGGCAATATTCAAATGAAAAAGTCTTCCTTTTTAATCATGGCAAAACTCTGTCCCTTGAAGTCAGTAGATTTAGAACAATTTTATAGCAGTGTTGTCTGGGAAAAAACGTCTTTGCCTATAAGAGCACAGGTTCTTTTAATGTGAGTTGTCATCTAAATAATTCCATATCATCAAGCAAAAAAGATAATTTCTAAGGGAAAAAAAATATAGCAGCTTAAAGTCTGAGATACAGTCACCCACAAAATTGCTTATGAATGTGCTATTAGTTTGAGCTAAAAGTTAATGGAGAAGCTGGCTGGCCTCAGGGGACTAATAAATAGGATACTAAGTCTTTCTGCTTTAGGGCAGTGTTTCAAAATTGGTCCAAGTCCACAGTGATTTGAAAGAAGTTCCCGTTTGATGCTTATTTGTTGGTCTAAGTGAGATAATGGATTGATGAGTTTCAGCCTGATTCTGAGTGAAAACCAGTTCCAGAATTATAATTTTTATTGTAGAAATGCTCAGAGGCCACAAACTGCGTCTGGATTTATAATTCCTGTACGTGGTACAAATCTTTACCCCAGAGTGTGTGCAAACTAAAAGTCCATAAATAAATGCAGTGTTGCACACACAGCAGCAGAGAGGCTGCAGCATAAATAAGCTGGGGTATGGGAGCCGCGCTTTTACTGCTTACCGGATGATCTGGTCCATCGTCCTGCTGTCTTCATCCCTTTTGGCTGAAACTTTGCAATGTCGAACAGGCTCATTTCCAAACCCTGCCTGGACGTCTCAGCCCAGACAGCACCAAAGGTGCAGTCCGCATGTACGCGTGGGTTCCTGCATGAATACATCTGTAAGAATTTTTTGCATGCTCCATCTCCAAAAGGCAGATTGTGCTGTGCGAAAGAGAGTTGCCAGGCAGTATAAGTACATTAATTTTAGATTGTCATGGATATAGTGAAAACAATAGCAATGAAGCAGGCAGTTGTCATCCCAGTAATCTGATAATGTTGGAAATAAAAAGTACAAATTGTCACATGTGAACTATGACAGAAAGAGAAGGAAATTACATTGAGAGTTCTTATAAGCCACCTTCTACTCTACGGTGGTATAAAATAGGTGTACATCTTACCAGTTGCTATATAGAGTGGGCAATTAAAGTAGGTACTTCGTTGTTTCTGACTTAAGACTCTTCCTCCCAAAGTCCCAGCCTGCGGGCAGCAGCAGGTGTTGCTCTGGGATGCTTAGCCATGTTTCTGATATGTTATTTAAGTTTGGCAAACACATACGATCTAAATGCTGAACATCTCTCTTCTCCTTTTAGCTTGTGACATATGCAAGATGCAAAGTGCCTTACTGTGCACTCACGCTGTGGTTAGCCCAAAAGGACATCACTGTGGCTGGCCCAAAGCACTTCTGTGAGCGACACAGTGACAAAGGACAAACTTCATTTCTGATACTCATAACATCATGTTTGTGCCGGGTTCAGGGATTTTCACTCAGGAAGAATAAATAATATGGCCAACAGACTCCTACATTATTTGCAGAGATGAAGTTTAATTGACATGGTGATCAAATGCTACCACTCTTGAAGCTCTCTGAAAGCCATAGTGGAGGATAATCACCTCACTTCAACACTATGCAAGGATGTGAAAAATGTTAGGGAGGAAAAATACCTGCAGTTGTCCTGCAAATTCACACCCCGACTTCATAACAGGAGAATAAAAACTCTTCAAGAAGAGGCAGAGCTTGGTGGGTTTGGTGGCTGTGCTGTGCTCCTCCTCTCTGCAGTAATTTATCAATAATTCCATTGCTCAGAGGGCTTTTGAGTATAGGCTGTGGAGCTTTAGCACAAGCAGAAAAAAAAAAAGGATTAGATTAGAGGATTAGACATTAGACATTTATATGAATATGAATAGTCTTTGCAGCTACATCAGCTAGGAGAAAATTACATGGGGCTGATAATCTTCATGCTTCAGGGCATAAGCCGATCATGAGAGCTGGTCAAATTATTTGTTGTGAGTCATTTATTTGAAGAATTTAGCCTTTTTCTGTTTGTGTGCAGATCATGATTTTTATTAATACACTTCTTATTCAGGACTGTTTGACAGCACTTTGCATGGCTAGGACTGAGCTGTAAATGGTTTATCATGGATATTCAATCAGTCGTTTGCTATCTAGGATTTATTCTCTGGGAGTGAAGGTGAGGAGAGAGAAGAAAGACCATCCCATGGGTACCACTGAGCTGTGAGATAGAGCCGAGTCCTCTCCCCGCTGCCTTCCTGCTTGGGTTGCACAAGGCAACCTGTGTCTACCTATCAAGCATCTTTTCTTTCTGCAATTAATGGAAAGCTGAAACTCGCTGCTGATTAGCATTAAGAAATTAAAAATACTGATGTGATCACAGTGAACAAGCAGTAAATTGGTGCAGACAAGCCAGAGCAAAACCAGTAAATAAGCAAATGTTTATCGCTTCTGGGGGAGTTCCAGGTTGAGAGTAGTTTGAGGATTTAAACAGCAACATTTTCTTCTGCTTCTTCAAGATCCTTCCCTGGCAGGTGAAGCCCCCACAGGCGCGGAGGGCTGCGTGGCTCCCAGCCCGGGAAAATCACCCTCCTCCGAGTGACAAGTCCCCAGATGGTGCCGCTCCGCCGCTGGCGCTGCCCCAAGCCTCCTGCTTTCGGAGCCCCGTCACCTAGGCTCAGCCATTTTTAAAAAGCACTTGCATACGTATTTGCACACCTCTTTTACCTTTCTGTGTATTTCTGTGAGATTATTCTCCTCTTGGCACGCTTTCTGACCTGCTGACACAGGAGGGATTGGAGCAAAAGGGGGGAAGATCAATACAAATTAAAAGCAAATTAAAAAATGTACAAAGGGCCAAAGCGCATCGTTGAAAATCCATTAGCCCCTGATTTATAGTTTTGTGACCCATGATTGTTTGCTGTGTGATAGAAGTGATCACAAAATCTATTAGCTTCCTTGGTCTGCTTGGAGACGCTCGTACAACCACAGAAAATCTCTCATTTAGATTAAGTTGAATAAATCCTATGTGGCCAATAGCTCATGTGTAATTCAAGAGTATTTCTTATTGTTGTCCAGCAGTGGAGGGAAGGCTGGCACTGGAGGGGGGGCACTTGAATCCTTGAGCCCACGATGGGTGGCGAAGAAGAAGGAATGAAAAGTAAGAAGTGTCTCCACTTCTGGATGGTTCAGCCCACCTCAAGCTTGTCCTTCTACAAAATCTTTATAGACACCGAGTTTTAGGCAGTAATGCTAACAGCATTATTCCTTGCAAACTCCGGACACTCATTAGCTGCTTAAATCTCCTCCTGTTGCATTCCTTGCCAGGTCAGTACAGATAAACGCAAGCCCACAAAAAACGCCCGGTGCCTTCCCTGCTCCTCCTGCCCATCAACACCTCCTGCCTGAGCCTCAAAAGCTCCCTTCGCCATGGTGGTGGAGTTATTCTCTCTGAATTGCTGTGCAGGAGCAGGGAAGAAAAGGCGGTATTCAGTTACAAGAATGATTTATTCTGGTTTATGCTACCTGCTGGCCTGCAAACCCCTCTCCCTGTGCCGTGAGCTGCACTGGATGGGGCAGGTTTTGAGCGGCTGGCAAGCAGCGCTCCTGGCTCTGGCGGTGGGACCCCGAGCGGGGCAGCCTGTGCCCGGTGCGAGGGACGCGGTGAGTTGGTGTGTGCCCGGGGGCAGCCGCTGCTCACGTGAGCCCCTGCAAAGAGATCTGGGTGCTTGGCTTTGCCTTCCCCGGGAGGAAGGTGTGTGTAACACCTTTGTGCTGCTGTCGCAGGCAGAGTCAGCTCCAGCTGGGCTGTTTACCCGTCTCATTTGTTGGTTTACCTTGGCTGTCTAATTTGTTAAAATTACAGTTTGCCGTACGAATATTGGATTTTAGTCCTGTTTGACTAATGTGCTAAGGATACCTGTTTTTCCTGGTGAGGGCATGTCATCACTCTTGTACAAAACGCAGTGAGGGATGCTGTTCATGAATGAGGCACAAACACAAGGTGCACGTTGTTTGCAGGGACTCCGGCACAGGGAGCAAACAGCCAGGGCAGTGTTGGGGTGCCAGCCCAGTGCTGGGGTGCCAGCCCCTGGGAGCACTTTCACCACACCATCAGCTGTATTGCGAAACAGAGCCACGGCGATGAGACTTCATGTAACGTGGAGGCATCGCCCAGAATCACTTACAAAGTGGCAGGGAGGGAAAAAAGAGGAGGGGAAAAATGAAACGTTGGAGAAACCCACAGCAGCCGAGTGGGGTCTGGGGTGCAGGGAGCAGGATGGGCTGGGAGCGTCTGCGGCTGCTTGGGAGCTTCCTGTTCCCAAACCTCTAGGACAGCTCCTGCAGCTGATGTGGGGAATGTGAACACTTATATATAGCTATAAATTCCTCAGTGCACCTCTCTGCCTCCTTCAAGTTTTCCCTTGGTATGTTTTGTTAGTCCAGGGTATTTTTGGTTTTTTTTTTCTTTTTGTCAAGCTGGTTCCACTCTAGCCTTTGATTAATAGCTCTGAAAAAAAAAAAAATCACACTCTTGTTGCAAGGAAGTTTATGCAAGTGACAGTTTTCCTAACACGTCTGTGTAGATTCGCAAAATATTGTAGAGGAGAAACGTGTGTGTATGTGACTTTGCAAACAGAGTGTTCTGCACATCCCCTTTGTAAAGCCAGGCAAACACACGCCTGGGCAAAACAGTGCCTCTCGTCCTGGGAGCGGGTTTAACAAATGTCCCAGACACTGCAAACTCATTTGGTGTATATGGGAATATCACAAGACGTTCCCTGACCATTATAATGCAGTAAGTAGCGGTAATGTTGTCTTAGCGCAATGTCTTATCACTGTTTTAACAACCTGACATGCAAGTCACCTCATATTATCACTTCAATGAATCCATTAAGCACTAAAGGCTTTTGAGAGCGGGATGCATCAGCAATGAGGGGGCAAACTTGCATCACTGCTGACTGAGGATGCATTATATTTGGTTTTGTTTAAAACCTTCAGTCTGACCACCAAGCAAGAAGCAAACCAGTGTGGATATTCCATAGGTACAAACAATGCTGCTCCTGGAAAAAATGTTATTGGATGGGAATGTAGGGACTGAAGCACCTAGAAAAGCAGCAGGAAAAGGCAAGTGTCAGGGAGGAACACCACCATCGATGCCTGCTCCCCTGCTCCCTCCTGACTGCTGGAGAGGCAAAGCATCCTGCAGTGAAAGGGGAGAAGGCTGCGTGGGAGCAAGGGGACTCTGACACTGTGGTGGTTCCCCTGCGCCAGGACTTCGGGCTGGTAAAGTTGGATCCAGGCAAAGAGCTGTGGTGCTTATACAGGTGAAGCAGAGCAGCACCAGTTAAGCTAAGAGGCATGACCGGAGTAGTTCCTGGAGCACCTTGGTGTATTGAATGTCTGAGAAGAAATAGCAAGTCAACTTCAGTGATTTTAAGTGCAAAATAATGCACATGGGAAACAGAGCCCTAATTGTGTACAAGCAATGAGCAGCATGGACACTGACTTAAGCATTATTACTCAAAAAATTGCCTGTGAAGTATTTGTGGATAGTTCTCTGAAATCATAAGCTAAAGCCTCAGCAAAGGAAAAAAGGAGAGCAGAACTGTATGAATTATTGAGGAAGAAATAGAAAATGAAACAAATAAAAGGAACCTTATGCAGCTTTATAAATACTTGGCATGCTCACGGTGACAGTACTGGACACCGTTCGGGTCTTCCAGCAGCAAAATGGCACCACAAAATGGGAAAAGACACAAAGGGCAGCAATAGGGATGTCGTATGGACCGGCCATTTTGCTTCGGAGAAGACTGCTGAACCAGAACCCTTACCTTGGAGCAGAGGTGATGGATGAGGATTTTTAAAAAGTGTGTCAGGAGTGATTATTTATTAATTCTCGCATAGCAAATATTAGGAGACACCTGCCAAAATTATCCAGCAGTAAGTTTAAAGCAACAGAAGAAGTAATTTTTTTATATATTTCATAATTAAGTTGTGGTACTTTGTGCCACCACGTATCACAGATGCTAACAGTATAAATGGGTTCAAAAAGGGATGAGAGAAATTCATAGAGTCATTAATGAATACTTGGTTCTCAGATCCAGGTGGAAGTCCCTAAACAGTTGGAAGCCAGGGGAATATGCCAGGGAAGGAGCATCTGCAGACAGAGCTGGAGCCGGCCCTGGCGCCGCAGCCCCTGACAGCTCTGTAACGTGGCATCTCGGTGGAAAGCCAGCGCATACTTCCAGGGAGGAACCGATTCTGATGGTATCACTGATGGAGAAGAAAGCCAGAGGAAAATAAAACGGCGTAGGATTCTGCTGGTGCCAAGAAACCCTAACGCTTGTGAGCTCAGAAGCTCTTGGCTGCCATGGCGCCGTGAACTCAATGGTTAACGAGAAGAAAAATAGTGTTTCCGCTGCTCCACAACCTGCTACCATCACATAAATTGAAACCGACAGAATTACCATTGATACAAATTAAAAACAAATAAAAAGGGTACACAGAACTGATTCTCAGAGTTCAAACTCCATTACCAACTGATTTACTGTGCAGTGACCTGTGATTGTTTGCACTGAGAAAGTACTGCGCTCGGATCCTATCGGCCTTGTGGCTACGTCTCACACCAGTCAATAAGCTATTTAATTTAATGGGAAACAGTATTGACGGACTTGGAATGCAGCTCCAAAAAAAAAAAAAAAAAGAGAAAAAAAGATGCAGCTGCAAAGAGCAGATAAAGTCTTCAACTCAGGGACTCACTCTTTGGGTGTTTTCCCTTTTGTTATCTCATTAATTAAAGTCCCGAGAAGTCTCAGCTGGATTTGGGAGTGTCAAAGCCTTGCAGGAAAGGTGCTGAAGGCGTGATTACTGTGGGGACAGGGGATGCGGGGAAGAGATAATGTGGAGTACAATGTAGTATCCTGACCTTTCCGAATAAACAAATCCATGAAGAAACGAAGTTGTTCAAAAGAAAAATCTGTCAGACCAGTCAAAGGAGAGGAGAGTGCTGCTTGTGAGCCAAATTCCTTCAACAAACACAATTTTTCTGGTGCCTCTTAACTGGCTCCTTAGTTCGAGGGGTCTGCACCCCAGCTGTCACCAAGAGTCACTGACCAGTGGCATTGAGCATTTATTTTGCATTTTTAGCAGTGCATTCTGAAAAGACATGGTTTCCAGCATATTCAGTAGGAAAGAACTACTGGGAATCTTGAGATCTGGCCTCAGCTTTGGGGAAGAGCTCTGGCTGAAGGGACCGAGCAGGGCCACGGGGCACCGCAGTCCTGGTCTCCGCTCCCTGCTTCCCCAAAGTGCTTCTGGTTACTCTCACACATTTCACTGCTCATCTGTGAAATGGGAGTAACACCGCTTACCTGGCCCGCTGAGCTGCCAATTACTAATAAGTATGCAGCTGCATGGTGTCCCAAGGAGAGGCTGCAATAATAATGATTATTATTATTATAATAAACACTCATTTAGCTATTTAGATTTGCTTTTCCTGAGCAGGCATATGGCTTCTTATACCAACAGCTACTGTAATTTCTGTCAGTGAATGTGGACACACACATACATGTTTGCTCATAAATTAAGCCTGTGGACCAAGGTGGTTTCTTCTTTGTCTGCATGCAGGAGCTCAGCCCGGCTGGAGCCCGTCCTGGGGAGCAGCAGGGACTGGAGCAGGGACCAGCCCCTGCTGAGCACTTGTAATCCCGGAGGGCATGAGCTAACAGCCCGGTGACTCCCCCGCTGCAATTTCTATGGCAACACTCCGAGTTTCCAAGATGAAAGTTGCATTTGCAATGTCACTCACATCTCAAAAAAAAAAAAAAAGAAAGAAAAACAGCATGCGTGCCCGGGCACACGCACCCAGTGCTCTGTGCAGGTTTCCAATTAGGTGGCACAGCAGGGTCGGTCTGGTGCTGCTTTTGAAAAGAAGAACGTGGCCAAGAAATGGCCACAGCAAAATGCAACATGGGAGAGGGAATACAGGGGTTGGGAGAGACCACAGCTGGGAGGAATGCCTGCAGAGTTTGCTTTTGTTGCTGCTGCTCTCTGTCTCCAATTCTCTAATGCCTCTGACGGCACCGAGATCGTCATTGCAAGGAATCAAAAACTGGTTGAAATTCAGAAAATTTGGAAACATTTCGTATTGAATAGAGCCACAGAGAGCAAAGATTTCAGAAAGAGGAAGGATACCATAAAGAAATAAGAATGCTTGATCAAACTGTGTTTTAATTTTTAAATTGGTCAAGGAGCCTTTCCGATGGACAGCCCTCTTTTAGACTCCTGGATGTCTCTAAACACAACGGTATGATTCAATTTCCAACTTCGTTGAAGTTCACCGCCCCCTTGGAAGTTAATTCACAGCTAATGAAGTGGTATGTCGATGCATAAACTTCAGCTGATTGCTTCAAGTTTTTTGTAGTTAGTAGCCTGTAAAGAAAACATGCATTTAAGGAAATGAGAGTAGCAAGACAAATGAGGTGGAACCATCAAGAGGAGCAGAAGCTGGAGATAATCCATATTTTAAAATATTGCAGCGGCTTTGCAGTGTTTGGAGGGAGCAATATTACGTGGTTTTCATGCTTTGGGCCTCACAGCTCTCCTCTGCAATGAGACGTGAACAACCTGAGTGGGAAAGCCAATATCTCACGCACTAGTCATGCCTGAGCGTACAAGTCTTCTATCAGATTGAACCAAGAGGCTGCAGATGCGCTAATCCGGACTAATCCTGGTCCCCGTGGAATCGCTCTTCAGTCAATACTGAGACTCTCCGGCACCTCTCGCCCATCGCCACGCTGCGGGTCATATCCAGGGAAAGAGACGTTAATGCACAACGGCCTGCACTGGGGCAGCTGCGCCCCAGTCCCCTGCAGCAGAGCTGGAAGGTGAGAGCTGTGGCAGCCACAGAGATGGGGAGTGGGGACAGCAGCACCCTCGCCCCTGCGCTCGGCAGCTCCCGGGGCTGGGAACCACGTGCACCCGCTCCCTCCGCCGCAGCCCGTTGGACCGAGTCAAACGCACGCCGAAGGGCAGCGGGGTGCACCCCGTGCCGCGGCAGGGCACGCGGCTGTCACGCCACGGCAGGAACAGCAACAGCTAAAAGCAAGTCGGCCGCATGCATCCTCCGTCTCGTTCTCTTGACTGCTGGATGTTTTTCTTTGTTTAATATTGCCGCCAGCCTTGGCTAACGCAACTGTTAAGTTACTGTGCTACTGTCTTTGGTGTAATGAGAAGGATGTATGAAGGCACAGGCCACAAAGAAGATGCTTTATAAAACAATTGCATCAACAGTCCGGACTGTATCGTATGTTGCCTCAAAGCAATTTGCAGATTTGACACAGCAGGAGTGCCAATCCCTGTAGATGGGAATTGGAGAGGGCCCTTCCCAGATGGCTCCTCTGCCACCGTACTCCTTTGCTGGTGTTCATACGTCTTCTCTTTGTGTCACAAAAAGAAGAGTAGGAGGAAGACTGGGGGCTGTGTTATTTCAACTCAAGGGAAAGTAACAAATGAGGAAATTGTGCTATTGGCTGTAAATCGGCTTTTTTCTTACTTGTGGAGAAGTTAGGTGTGCAGAAAGGCAGACGGGGTGCAGGGTGCCTGTGCCAGGTTGCACGCTCTGAACAGCGCTGGTGCACGGGGAGGAGGCGGAGGCCTCTTGATGCTCCTTTTCCAGTAAACTGGATTCTGGGGAAGGACCACCAGACAGCAGAAGCTACGCTTTCATGAGCCCAGGGTTTCTTATTATGTATGGCAGCTAAGATTTCTTATATGGGAAGCATTATTTTAAGCAAAAAAGGCAGATTGGGAATGCAGACACAAAAAAGCATGTCAAATGAGAAAAACTTTGATCAAAATTCAAATCCAACTCAGCCTCTAGCTATCTTCTGAACAGCATGCATTCTCCTGGATATTTTTTTCCCCTTTTTTAAGAACAGGAACATGAAGAAAGCACTTGGTATGAGGGAGGTCAATAGACGCACTGCATCTTAGAAGTTCAATTTAATCTCATTTTCTTTGGCCTCAGTGATTTGCTTTTCCAGGTTCGGTGGACCCTTGAGAAACGTTTTATCCTCTCTTTTCAGGTACTCAGTAATGTAGTGTTAAGAGGACTTTCCACTTTGTGGCCTAATTATGGAAAAATTCATTCCTGAGTGGGCTGTCTAGGCTGCTTTTACGCTGCTTCCCTGTTCTTAGCTCTCAAATGAGGCTCCTTGCAAGGCATCATTTACAGAAACCTAAAATCACCCTTTAACGGATACTCCCTTCGGTGTCATTTAATCCCAGGCATTCAGGCTGCTGGTGCCAGAAGCTCAGCGCTCCTGAAGTCCCGCTGGAGGTGAGCAGGGAAAGGCTGTGTCCCGCGATCCCACCAGTGCTCGGCTGGACCAGGCTGCCGCCTTGTGCCCAGCTCTCTCTGGCAAAGTACCTGTTCCCCAGCATGCTTCTGGAAAAACACACATTTAAATAACTCCTGAAGCTGCCTTGCATATGTTGAAAAAACAAACTTAATGCAGACCATAGATTTAAAATGTAATTACCTTGATAGGGGAGATAGGCTTGTGTGCTACATTTTGACATTAAGTTACATTATGCTGTGACAATTATTCTACTTTAATGAAGGGAAAAAAATGTTTAAGATATGTTAAAAATCAGCCTGTTCTGACACCATCTACAGTTTCGCGGTATGTTAGAAACATATTGGAGTATAATCACAAGTGTGGCTGAATATATTTCATAATGAAACCTAGCAAACTTTGTGAGACAGAGCAGTAAATATGTCCTCAGTACCACTCCTTATAATAGCAACAGCCTGTCTCTGGAAGAGCAACAGGAACTGTACTCATTTTTATATTTCTTTCATGGCAAGAACAAGAGAGCACCCAGGGAAATTCTCAGGCAGCAGATATAAAACAACCAAGAAGAGGTCATTTGTCACACGATCCATAATTACATGTGCAGGGTAGGACTGGCTGCCACTGCCATCTTATAGAGAATGCTGGGTGGAAAGGAGTTTGGGAAGGAATAGGGCAAATTCGTGACAAATAAGTCAATAGTGGTTATTAAACAAAACAGTTTGGCTGCAATTTCTGGGTGAACAAGTCTCTAAATCAGAAGCTGGATGTGCGTTGTAAGAAGATAATAGTGAGCCCTGTTCTTCCATACACGTTTAGTTTTGGGTAGTTGGAGATGTAACAGGACAAGCTGCTAGCTGATAGAGAGCTGCAGAGCAGCCCATGGTGGAAGGGACCTCAAACCATCACCTGGTCCAGCCTTTCCTGGGAGAGGGACCCTAGATGAGAGACTGTTACAATAGTCTGACCCAGCACAGCAGCTCTTTATAACATTTCCATTTAGAAATTAAGGCCCTTGCAGACTCCAAAGCAGGAAAGAGGGGATATTTGAGTTTTGAGCTATTCCTTTATGTTTGCAAGACAGGCAGCAGGGAGGGGTTCTGGCGGGGGCTGCCTGGCGATGCGTTTTCCTGACGTGCCGGAGCACGGCGATGCAGGTGTGCAGAAACAGGGCGACAGCTGCCAGGCTAACGGATGGCCGGCCTGAGACCCGGCGGTGGAAAATACTTGGTGTACAGAGTACGCAGTATTTTAACTAGATACAGAGACTGCATGGTCTAACTCTGCAAGCCGATCGCTGAACACATGCCTTAAAATGATGTGTTGCAATTAATTTTAAATCTGCTATTGAGAATAGTCTTCAAAATTCATTTAAGACAGCCTGTTTCCAAAAAAAGTTCTTGCTGGCAAACTTGCTTATTTGAGACAAATGAAAAAAGGATGAAAGATGGATGTGATTATGGCTGATGATGTCGTTTTTTTTTTTTTTTTTTAAGAGAATGACTATGTATTGGCAATGATTTGGATTTGTCAACTTTAGTGAACTCTTAGAAATAAAACAAAATAAAGGAAAAACTTTTCCTGTCCTCAAAAAACAGTAGCTGGTAAAACACAAGATTCTGCATAAAAAGATACTCTTTGAGACTGGCAGCAATTGCTAAAAAATTATCACAGATTTCACTTCTATTAAATAGCCCTAAGTTATTTTAGGAAGAAAAACAAAACAAATAGTATTTGATGAAAAAGGAGAAGCCTTAGCTCTATTTCTTTCTTCAAAACCTAATATCCTGTCCTAGGATTGGTAACAGAAGTGGATGTGATTGTCCTTGCAATTTAGTCTCTCCTGCAAATGGGGCAACGAAATGCTGCGTCACAAATACAGAAACTCAGAAATCACTGACATTTCTGAGAGTGAACTCTTAAAATACCCCCCAAAATACTTTCATCTCTAACAGTATCATTCACCCAAGGGCATGCAGCCCTTTACAGGGTATACCCCCAGGATTTTGCAGAGAAGTAGGTGATTTTATTCCTGTTTTGCAGATTAGGAAATGAGAAATGGAGAATTTAAGTGCTTTGCTCTAAGAACAGTGAATCAATGTCAGATATGACTGAAGCCTCAGACTTGCTCTCTTGTGCTGTAACTGCGGGTTGCACTCCCACGTACAGTACTGTCGAGGGCATAATTTAATTTGGCTTTTCCCTTGAGAACCTCTGCAGCCACAGATGTGCAGAAGAGATTTGTCCCTTAAATAATAAGATTAAACAAGTCTCATGCTTCATGGTAGCCCAAACGCTGCATGGGACAGGGAAGATTTATTCTCCCCCTTGCAGAGTGCGGTGCAAGTTGTCAAGTACAATAGAGAGATGTGGGGGGGTGGCTTGTTTTGTATTCGATACTCTTGATAGCAAGATAGCACACTCCATCTTAAAGGGATGTGGCCAGTCCCATCGGGCTGCTGCCTGATTTAGTCTGGATATCAGAAAAGCCTTGTTGTGTTTTCAGGTTAGGCTAGGTAGCGATTCGGGATAACTGATTTTTTCTTTATTTATTGCCAGCGGTTAATGCAAAAGCATATGTAGATATGTATATATAAACCCTGTGGGGTTTGCTTTTATCTTCTGTGATTTTATCACTTGTGATTTCCGTAGTGATCTAGATGGCATGCCTGCTGGCACCAAGGCTGCTCTCCCACCCATGTGCAGAAGGGGCTCTCTACCAGGCCTGGGGCATCTCAGCCCCGCTGCAGCGTGCCCGTGCACAAACCCAACCCTTCAGCGCTTGCTCAGCTTCAGGGCAGCGAATATCTCCCTCGTGATGCCGAAGACAAAATTCACACACTTTGAGTTAATTACATGCCTAAGTAGAGTGCTGGAGCAGGGACTGCGTGCAAGACACAGGGACCGGGAGACCCCCGATGCCAGAATCGATGCTGGCTCTTCCTGCACGGCTCTAAAATGGCTGTCTGCCCTGAGCCTGAAATCACAACAGAAACAGGCTCTGGAGAGAGCTGCAGGAGCTGCAGTTAACTCGTTTCCAAAGCCTTTATATTAAAGGCTCATCAGCACAGCTGATAGAGAAACATTAAGAAGCACAGAGTGTCCAGAGGCCCCTGCCAATGAAAAATGTTCTCTCTGAAGCTGTGGTTTGAACATCAGGGACTCCTCCTGTGCCGCTCTTATTAACATCATAACTCAAGGAGCCTTCTCCCATCTCCAGGAAAACATTCAGCAAAGTATTCAGGCTGCAGACTTGCAGGCGAATCGATAGACTTTGGTTTTAGCAAAAATATGCTGTGATCAATATTTAAACAGGATCCAAATATACCTCGTTCTTTCCAGCTGCCTGCCAAAGATGTAACGGGGAGCAGGGGAGGGCAGCGCTCCTCTGAGTGTTATTAGCGGTGACCTCCAGTCTGAACGAGCCTTTCCATGCCAGGGGCTCCTCAGCAGCAGGACCTTGGCACTGCAAGCCTGTTCTGCGGGAGGCTGGAACTAGGATCAAATAAATGCATGAAAAATCCCTCTGTAGCAGGAGCATGGGAATCACGACGGTACTTGGGGCGGTGGGTGGTGTCTCGGGCTGTGCTCAGCTGCTGGCGGGGATCTGCTTCAAAGGAAAGGCCAGCGGAAAGGGTGTCCGAAAGAAACCTTCAGTCTGGAGGCCAGAAAATGCTCAGCGAAAACTTCAGTTTTCCCAGAAGTTCCTAGAAGTGTGTATGTGCTTGACCAGAGTCAACGGGCTGTCTAATCAGCGGCCGTCAGACCCAACTGTGGGTTATTTTGTTCTCCCTGTGAGTGCCAGCTGAGATGGCCACCGAAGATGTCACTTACTAAAATTTTTTATTTCTCCCTTTTGTTGGCTAAAGTCAAGAATGAAAACAAAACTAAATACTTCCAAAAAATGTGGGATTTATTTTTATTTATTTATTTTTCTGCCACCTGAGAGGGGAGATTTGGCCCATTCAACCTGTTTTTACCTCGGCAGGGTATTACTTCACTTCCAGCTACCTTAAATCAGTTTCTGCGATTGTATCTTAGACAACTGAACAGGAACCTTAGGCTGACAATTTCTTCTTGCTGACTTTGGTCGTTTGTATCATGTTTCAGGCCTTTCTTTCTAAGGGGGAGTTCTGGCTGAATTGCTTTCAAAGCAGTATTCATCCTTAACTTCATCATAAAGCAGTAAGGAGAATTTAGATAATCAAATCCAAGTCCTCATCTCCTAGGAGATATATACAATCTATACTGCGTAATTACTTCTCTTTTCAGAGGGGCTGTCATCATTTGATTAGTTCAGATTAAGGCTGATCCTGAGATGCCAGCGGGTGAAGATGTCCTGCTCTGCGCCATCCATCTTCAGGCACCCAACCAGTGCAAAGATCAGGAGGGAAGGAGCACTTTGCCAGGAGATATAACCATGTGTAATCGGATAATACCAAACGAATGGAAAAAAGGGTGAATATAAAGGGGAAAATTCTCACACTAAAGCCCAATAGCTTGTGAAAGAGCCTCCCAGGGGAAATAGTGAAAGTTCTGTCAATCTTGAGTAATTTAATATGGGACTGACCAAAGCAGCAGATACTGAACAGAGTGAATAATACCGCATTTGCTAGGAAAGAACTGGTGACCTGTAGGTATTTCCCCTCTTTTTAATTTAGAATAAGCATACAGGAACATACGTTTCTCTGTGTAGTCCTTGAAACAGCAAGACTAAATGCATAGCTTACTTAAAGTGTATGCACGGTTTTAATTGCATGAAGGTGGTTAGCATGTGCCTACCGCAAGACACATGGTTTGTGTTTTGTTGACTGGAGATCTAAATACTCAGATCCAGGAAAGGGCCATGAGTTAAGTTTTAAGTTCAAGCATGTGTTGAGGCTTTGGTCAGATGCTATGGCTCCAAGGACACCCTCGTGGTGACCCTTACCACCAGGCTGTCTGTCCTCTGGACGGTTCGCCTGGCCTAAGACATGGCTGGGGACATCCTGGATCAGGCACTGTGGCCAAGGGACCGAGGGACAATGGCCAAGAGCAAGAGACGGGGCTGCACCATGCGCTGTGCACCCAGCTCTGCTAACGACTTTGTGCATCGTCTCGGTCAAGTGCTCTGGGCCTGCACTGAACCATATGTCAAATAAGGACAATAATATGCACCTACACCAAGGGTGGTGGTGATGAATTAATGTTTCTGGATCACTCGGTGAGCCTTTCATCAAAAGTGCTAAATAAATGTATAGTTTTATTACAGGGAGGATGGGATTTTGATGTCAGCGCTGCATCACATGCTGTTTCAACCTCATATCCTTTCCTGCCCCATCAAGCCTGCTTAGTAGCACTGCTACAGCTTGAATTCTCAACCATTGGAGAAGTGCAGTAAATGTGGCTAGGTATTCGAATAAAACTTAATTTCATTGTAACCTTGGAACAAGAAGAAAAGCATTAATTTGATTTAAGACACTGGCACAGATAGCTATTTTTTATAATAATAATAATAATAATAATAATAATACAAATAATTCCCTTACTCTACCCCACTTGTTTTATTTAGATTGGAAAGAAGCAAATTGATCAAATTAAATTAGGATAGCCTGAACACTTAATTAATATTTATTAAGATTTTAGTGCAAGAGACATACTTGGAAGAAAAGCTTGATTATGGGTTTAAACCTTCTTGCATAAAACCTGACCTTTTCCCATCGGGCTGCTCTCCAGCAGCCCCTGAGCAGCTGATAGTGATCTACAGCTGCGAGCAGCAGAAGTTGGGTTTGGAGAGAAGGAATACAGGCTGCGCGGGCTGGGGCTTAACACAACGATTTGAACACATTTGCTGCTGCAGCTTTAGTAGAAAACTCCTCAAGTTTTATAGCTGGCGAAGGGGAAGAGGGTGGAAAAAAAATAGGCTGGAATAGGAATAACTAGGCACGGGAATGGCTTCCTGTGTCTGCCAAATGGGAAAGTTGTGTGTGCTTTTTAATGGTAGTATGAAAGCTGCTCAGACAGGATGCAGACCTGTTACCGTGCTGGGGAGAGATGTGTCATGGTCACAAATGTGGCTCTTTGGTGTGACCACATTACTGTCTTCAATATTATTGTTATCATGAGTAAATAATAATAGTAATGACAGCAAGACAAGTGGAAGGCAAATTAGAAATGAGTCTTCATTAGAAAGGGCGATTAGTGCTGTGTTATCCACATTTCTCCATGGTACAAGCAAGGTCTCTGAAACTCTGAGTTTTAACTGCATATAGGTTGTCGACCTTGAACTTCTTTAGGCCTTAGTTTTAAATCTCCATGCCATTGGAGAAAGGGGCAAGGAAGAGAGTTTGCCAGGCTGTGGGCTCTGACCAGCTGGACGTCTTTGAATGCTGAATATAATGTGCTTATATAGAAGATGTTGAGGGATGAATCAGGATAGAAAGTGATTAAATTACTGCATGTCTGTGCAAGTGATACGAATTCTTTGTGTCTATTTTAATTTCCAGGGCTTTGCCTTTTTTTCAGTTTTCCTGGCTGGCACAGCATCCTTGCTGACCCTCCTCTGTGACTACCTCTTGCGCATATGGTAATGCCGCAGGAGCCCTTCCCTCTATTTTAAGAAACAGAAATGTGGCTAGTAAATATGAATACCATGAAACAAGCCCTCGTAGGTTATTCCTGACACTTCCCTCCCTCCCTTTCGTCACCCTGACTGCAATATTTGTTGTAGTTTGTAACATGCAATTGATTTTATTTCTCTTTCAATTGGCCATCCTTGGGCTTCCAGTGCCGCCTTTTTTTTTTTTTTTTTCTTTTCTCTATCAGAAAAGAAAGTGCAATCTCAAAGGGGAAAAAAATGGGTGGATAAAAAAAATTCAGCTTGGCATTATCTCCTGCCTGGATGTTCTCATGAGACTGCTGCAGAAGGTGGTCACCACCATGTTTTAATTAACAATCTGCACGCGTTCCAGCTGTTTGACAATTGTAGCTGAGCTTGTAGGAGCAACAGGGGGGATGGTTTTTTTCTCTCCAATTTCCACACTTAAATCCTTTCTTGCTTTAACTGTGCCCACATGCAGTTGTACACCTGAGTAAGTATGATACTCACATTGAATCAATACTATGATTTATGCATAAAAGCCCAGAAACCCTGCAAAACAATTGTGCAAGTAATTTTTCATGAACCAGACTTAAAGCGCTTGCCAACAGGCTAAATTGCCCTCTTGTTAAGTGTTGTATTTTGTTCTTCCTTCTTTCTTCTCCTCTGTGTATGCCTTAATATTGATAAGTGTTCTCTAGCATGAGAGAACATTTGCATTTTTTGCTAAACATCATGTGGTTGAACACATCAAAGGATCCTTTTGTTCTTTCCCTATTGCATATTTCCTCAAATTCAGGACTTGATTTCGGAGATAGCTGCATGTGTCGTGGCTGGAGGTTCTGTACTGGGGCTTGTTAGTAAGACTCAACCCTCGGTAGCCTCTGAGCTGTTCGCTTAAACACGCAAAGTACCGTGGAAAGCCTTTCCCTGTGATATTTGAGTAAGATGTTTGCGTTGAGGTTCCCTTTTGATTCTATGCTGTGCAGAGCTGACTCAGTGGCTTCCCTGCCTGTGGTTAGACTTCAAGTAGCTGCTGCAAATCAAATTAATGATATTAATAATTTCTTTCCTTCCTTGTGGGGCTGCTTACAGATCTTGACTATTCTTTGTTTTCAAGAATTCAGTTCCTTTCAGTCTCACTGTCAGCTGTCTCCTATGCTTCTGGTGTCCACCTTCGCTTGCTGTTCTTGATTTCACAGACAGAAAACGTACTGGGCCTGAAAGCAGGAGCCGCGTGGTGTGCGTGCCTCTGGTGTGTGCACACGTGTGCGCTTTTCCTTCCGCACCGCCATCACACACCGAGTCCTGCCTTTGGACCTGCTTTCTTGGACATGGTGGAACCCTATGGTTGGGTTCCAGGTGCCAGTCCTCTGTGTGCACCTGGGGCTCCTCCACCGCGTCTCGGGCGCTCCAGCACTGCTAAGAAACGCTGACGTGGGGGCACAGACACCCTCCTGCTGCCGGCGAGAGGCTGAGCCTGAGCGTGGTGTGTCCTTGTTGCCGGCTCGGTGGTGACTTCTGCAGTGCCGACCATCAGGAGGGGCTCCCACGGCCATGCACCTGCACAGGAGAGGGCTGGGAAATATGTAACAGAAAACAGCCCACCATTTTTCTACATTGCAGTTTGCAAAAGCAAACAAAAACAGGTTTGGAAGATTGATTCCCTACATATAAACACCAGCCAAATGAGATAATTGAATGCTTTGACCGGCTGTCTCGATCTCTGGCAGCCGATGAGGTGCCCCGTTCCCCTGCCCTTCCCCGGCACTGGGGGTCCCGGCTCCACAGCCCGGCGAGAGCCCGGCCCCCAGCAGAGCCATGAGCGAATGGCCAGAGGGAAGCAGCAAAGGGAAAGGAGCAGTTATGGGCTTTAATATACCTAGTCTTTCTCTGTAAATGACTCCTATTAAAAAGAATAAGACTTTAACATGTCTGTGAGAATCAAATTGCTACCGCAACATCAATGTTCCCCAGCTTAGTTAATGTTTATTTAAATGACCATTTTCTACTGGCAGATAAAAGATTGAACTGTTTTGTTGCTATTGTTTTTTAAAGTCCTCAAATATGAAGGTGCCTGAAGCCAGCATTTGATTCTCATTATGTTATGACATTTTTTTCCCTTACATAATTTGAATAACACTCTGTTTAACTCAACAGCTGGAGGGATATGGCTTTTTCTTTAAATTTTAGGAAGTGAAGCTGGTTCCGTAAAAACCTCCAATCTTCAACAAGACAAAAAATAAAAAGTCTGGTGTGGGTAGCAGAGTGCTCATTTTCCCTAAACACCTTCACATGGTTCTGGAAATTATCACCCAGGGTTTTTATTTACTGCAGTGATTAGTATAGCATAACCACTCAGACAGAGAGAAAAGTGGCTAGTACAAAGGGTGTTTTAATGGCATGCACACCTTTCCATTAGGAAACAGATTGATAGTTACCCGCTCTTGGATTTCGACCTCTTAAGGGATCATTATGATCAATTAGTCTTCCCCTGTCTAGCACGGGCTATAGGGTTTCAGCTGGTTGCTTTTGAATCAAGCTTACATCTCACAGCTTGAACTAAAGCAGATATTTAAGAGGAGGCAATCCTGGCCTGGCTTGATTTAAAGACTTTAAGTAAATTCCTTTCAGGCATCCCTGTTCTGCACTGCTCTTCATCCACATCCAGTGACCTGCATCGGGAAGTGCTGCAAGACACACTGCAGACCCACCCGAGCAAAGCTGCCATTAGCCTCTATCGGCATCACTCTGCATCCAGGCTAATCCAGCCCCGATCATTGTGGGTTGAGTGTTCAGCAGCCCAAACCTTATCCTTCATCCCACATTTCAAAAGAGCATCAGGTCCTTACAAATCTCAGTGGAAGCCAAATGGATTTTATCCTCCCTAAGACAGCATCACTTTTAAAATGGGATTTCTTGGGCACTTTAGGGTTTTTTTTACTACCCTTCTCATACCTTAACCACGAAGCATTCCTTCCTCCCTGATCATAGGCAAGTTGAAATGAAAGTCAGATTTGATTCAAGTTTTCTTAAATCTTACTTCTTACTGCTCCTTTGGGCACATTATTGAAATTCCAGACACTTTTCCCCATTTAAGGAGTTAATGAGAGTCATTTTAAACTCTTGAAACATACTCATGGTTTACCTGCTATTCAGAAACATATTTCCAAGGTCTCCCAAACAGCTTTGCTCTGTAACACAGTTTTAAGCAGCAGTTTACCATGCTGTTTTGCTAAATGACTACACTCCATATCCTGGCATTCCTGCGTTTTACTTTGCCTCTGTGTGAAATATGCGTATCTCAAAGTTCACGTGGTCCTTGAGGAGGTCACTCCAGACTGCCTTCAGCCACATCAATGACTGTGAATTGGAACTGGTCACCTTAAAGCCAGGGTCAATATACAATGATTTAGTTTAATTTTGCATAACCTTGTGTCTATCTGTTGGCTTGTGTTTTTTCCTACAAAGGCCAAGTCTGCTTTGTTTTCTTAAAAACTCTGATACCCCATACCACTAGCATTGATTCCAGATTAAGCCTGTTTCATGTTTCATAACTCTCTTTCGCTGCAGGCTTCCAGATGTTGCACCCGGTTCCATGCTTGGCTGCAGGCGAGGAGCAGCTGGGCTAAGGGCTGCTGAAGCGCCTGCTCCCATGGCATTGTTCAGTTCCTTTCTTTATGTCAACATTATCCCAAAACTGTGTAAACATGTCAGTACAAAAAACACGAAGTGTTACAGTAGTTACCAAGTCTCACTTCCAAAGTTGCAGAACACTCACAACTATCACAAAAGTCAGTGCAAGCTTTATTTAATTTAATTAATTAATTCATCACTATAAAAGTTTGAAGAGAAATGGAGGAATATATCTAAAAGACAGGATCTAGTAATTTATGAGTTATGGCATAAAACCAGTAGCAATTTTTCTCAGAATATGATTTACAGACAGGGTGTAGGGTAGCAGAAGCAAGTGCCCTAAAGCCATAAAATAAGGTTGTTCACCGGCAGGACCATGCTTCAGTCTGACAGCAGTTTGCATTTTCTTAAAATACAGAAATCAGTGTCACTGGGAGCTGCAGCCACCAAAAAGCTGGTCCAAAACTGCCAGAGCATCACTGGAGTGCAGAGGAGGCAGAGCCTGTCTTGGGGGCACACATCAAAGGAGCAACATGAAACGACCGCTCTGAGGGGAGAGCTTTCTGTCGCCTACACTGACAGATTGCGTTAGCTTAGTCACTGGAATTATCTCGCTGCGGTTTATTATTGTGACTTGCCTGCCTGACCTCAGCTGGGCAAGTGTGAGGGAAAATCAGCATTTTAAATCTCAAGAACAGGAGAAACTTTCCAATGCTTAGTGATGGTGGTATTGCAATGGACTCAGAGTTTGCAGGCTGTGTCTCAAGAGGCTCAGATACTGAACCAAACACTCAGTTGTTTATCAGGACCTCATCTGAGCCTGACCATCAAGCCAGAAATCTCACCTTCACTGGGGTTTTGATAAGATATCCAGAACTTCTTTCTGGGGTCAGCCCCAACATGTGCAGAAAGAGCCTTTCTCACCTTACTTGGGGTTTTCATTTCCATTTCATTCCATGAGCTTGGGAAGTGTTAGAAGCTGAACAGAGAGTGAAAATTATTTTTATCCAAATTAATCTGAACCTTACAGCAGTGCTGGGCTCAGAGTATGGAGGTCCCTCATCTGTTTGTATTCTGTCCTAAGCCACTGGCTCAGAACAAAAGAGGTCAGCAGCCATCATTTCTTTGACCTCTGAATTGCTAAACTCTTCTAACACTTCTGACTGTCTCTTGCTGGCTCCAGAGAAATAAAAGGTTTTGTACTAAATCCTTTGCAGGACAAGAAAGAAACTTATCCCCAGGGGAGAAAAGGCAGCAAAGGAGAAAATAAAGTCTCAGATTAAATTTTAAAATTGCTTTATTAACACTTTTTTCTTTTTAAACCTTAGTGCCCCTGTGAACATACACATCTCGAAACCTTTCTATTTCTTAATAGCACTCTCTCATTTAAACCACAATAAAAAGATAAATGTTGAGGGAAGAATGAAAGTGTCTCTAATTCCCCCTTAACCCCTACAAAATTGCTATGGAAACAACAAACATAATATTTCAGTGGTCATTCTGCATCCGCGTGGACAGAGCTTTATTTGCAATTGCAAATGCACTAAAATTACTGTGTTGCAGACAGTCTGCTTAAGAACAACTTCTTCACAAAGACACCAGTTTGGGCCCCTCTGGGGTACCTGATGCTGAGAGTTTGGTTCACACCCACCAGTAGCACAGTGGCAGACTCTGTCTTTTTTGCAGAAACCCCCAGCAGCACTGACTGTCACAGGTGTGACAGGCTGTCCTTGCATCTTTTGATAATTTCCTGTGAAAGAAAAATAATGGACACAATTCATTCACAGGTACAGAGGAGCTAATTACCTCTGGACTGATGTAAGCCCCAAGCCTTTAACCAGTGCAAATGAGCCCCCCCTTCTTTTCTTCCTGACAAGTCACTTGGAAATACCTTGAGGTATTTACATGGTACTGATGGGTCATTTGGATTATGGTGACATTTTCTGCTTTGCAGGCCAGGCAGACACCTGAGCAGATTATAGTTATTACAGCACAAAGCCACTCAAATCGCCCTCTGTTCTGGGTACCGAAGCAGAAGCAAACCTAATCATATGATGTTCAATTCATCTCTGTTTGCAAACGGACATTATAACTTCATTTATCCTCCTTCGTGCATGCACCCCGTGCTCTGCAGGGTGAATACAGCTGTTCTCCCACTGGCCTCGGGGAATCCGCCCAGATTCGGCCCCTTTTGCTGGGACTCCATCGGCGTTTGCTGGTGGGTGACAAGCGCCTCCGTGTCAGTGTCACTAATGAACCGTCCCTGCGTGCGACGCCGTCAGTCCGGGGCGAGAGGCAGCCTTGGCTGCCTGCATCCATTGGCAGCACCAAAAGACGAAGCTGATGGGCATTGCCTGCCGTGTTGTCTGGCAGAGCAGGTTTCCGATCATAACCACCTGACACTTGCCAATTCCTAACCAGCAGCGCTCTCCAGTCTTTAAAGCATCATACAACGTCTATTTAATTATCCTTTCATTTCCATAGGCTGTGTGTACCCTACACACATCATTGACAGTGATTAATGTCTTTCACAGTTTGATTCCATAGAAATTACCTGTGCCAAAAAGCTCAATGTATTTCCTTAAACAAATCAAGCGTAATAAATATTAATGCACAGTGTCCTCGCTGTACATTAAGTCTGGATCTTTGTAGCTAATGATTTGAATGGCTGATAAAATTCTATTTAAATATTTTATGCAAAAAGAGCTCTGTAACTAAGCATGTACACAAGACAGTGGGTGCAGGTATGCTGCAGCTGGTCACACGTTGGCAGTGCACTTGCAAAGTCCTCTCCTAAGGTCCCCAGCCCTCCCAAGGCTGTCCCTCCCTCCCTCCTTCCCCTCCTGTCAGTTGTCAATGCTACTTGTGCCAGCCGCAGGGTATCACGCTGCTGTGCCAGCAGCAGGCTCACCGTGCCTTCAAAGAGCAAAATGCATCTGCCCTGTCGGCAAAGAAATGTGCGGTGGAGCCAGAAGCCGAGATGGCCACAGCTTTCTTAGGGCTCCCTTTCCCTGCCCCAGCTTCTCCTCGCCGCTTGTCGGGGGGTCCTGGAGTCACACACCACAACAAACAGCAGCCCACTTAGTGGGTGGAGATTGTATTTTCCTTTTGGAGGATTGGCATTAACGTGGTGGAGGCTCCCTGTGACTTTGCCCTTTTTACCTTCTCTTCTGCGATGTCTGGAAAGCAGCAGTTTGACAGGGCTGGGGGACTGGAAGCGGTGCGCTGGACGGCTGGTTTAAATCACGCTCTGACAGCTCTGCAGTCAGTGGGAAGAACACCTTGCAGAGCTGCCGCACATGCGGTGGAGGGTTTGTCCCTGGGCAAAGCTGGGGGGATGCTGGCTCATCTTTTCCGAGTTGGTTTCCTTCCCAAGTGTTTTAGGTTTTGCAGGTGTCCTCCCCACCAGCACACTGGCACCCGTGGGTGAGAATCGAGGCAGTGCAGGCTGGCTGTGCTGTCACCACTGGGTTAAACGGGGCCTTTAGCTGGGGGACGCCTAGCCCAAACTGGGGATGCTTTAATGCAGCCTACCTGGCCCAGAGCAGGGTTGCAGCTCATCTGACACCTTCTCACACTGTTTGAAAAGATGCTAAACACAGAAGATGTGTGTGGAGTACAAATCAAACCAGTGCCAGGATTGGTCCTTTCTCTACAGTCTCACTGTGCTGCTTTCTTACAGGTTTTCATGGTCAATCAATTTGCAATGAACCTGAGCGGAGGAGGAGAAACACGGTTTAATTCAGGATAACTGAGTACCACTATGGGAAGCACAGGCCACCATTTGATGAGCTTTTCTCTGCGTTGGGAACCACCAGACAGCTTTCGGTGCGAGCTTCAGCATGGAGAGAGATGCCAGCTGCTGGGAGAGGTGAAGTAAGTGGATATTTCTTGGGAAATATCACCTGGCAAGACATTTCAAAGGCTTAAATCCCCCAGATTTCCTTGTTTTCAGAGTTACAGGCTTAGCTGCAGCTTTGTGACTAGTCTTGATATCCTAAAAATACACCACGAGGCTTTCAAATTAGTCTAAGGATGGGTCACATTTGTCAGTATGTTGGAACAGGACATATGCAGCGATGCACTCGTGACATCACCAAAATGTGCTTATCAAAGTACCCTGTACTATGCAATCCCTCTCCTCTCTCCTCAATTTCAGATCCATGTTGAGGATTTTCCCCTCTGTGATATATTAATTTCAAATATTGACTCACCAGATTCTGTGATTGATAGAACTCAAACATATTAGTCTTATTACATCCTATATACTTTAATTAACGTCAGCAGGTGATGTTAATCAACTTGAATGCTGAGATGTGGAGCAGCTAAGTAAATGAAAGGGAGATGGAAAAATACGTCCGTACATGATCTACCCGTGTGTATAGCTCCTACTCCCAAGCCAGACACATTTAGAAGCTAGTTTTTTGAACCGAAACCTGTACATGGGACATTTGATATCAGGTTGCTTTGCTTAAGTTAAAAGAGATGTCCAGACTGTACAGTAGTTTTATCAAGTTATAAGAAACATTGAAAAGAAGTACAATTTAAAATAGTGATGTTTCAAAGAAAGTGTCCAAACTGCAAGGGATTCAGTGCAAGCTTGTGTCTTCATAAGGCAGTGTGTAAACCCATATGTATAAGCCTCATGTACCAAAATTTAGTATTTCTGAGGTCAGCAGCTAATGCAAAAAGTGGAATCAGGCTGTCCTCAGCAGCCAGTGTCTTAACTTTATAATCACTGTCAAAAGTGCTTAAAAGGAAAATGCAGGTTACCCCACAGCCTTGGAATAACATGCACTTACGGGAAATATGTTTTAATATTTTGAGGTTGCCTTATGTCCTGGCAATCTTCCTTAATTCCATTATCATACCTTTGTGTATTCCTCCTAGCCATATAAATATGCCATCAGCATTTAAAGTCTTGCTAAACTTTTAGCTTTGATAATAAAAGAGGTTGTGATTCCTGTATTAAGATGAAGAGCTAAACACGCTGGGCTAGTACAGCAAACATTTCCAGCAGGTGATTAATCTCTCTCATTGGGGGATCCACTGGGTTCATTAGTTGATATACCTGGTTCAGTTGATGGCACATTTGATTAAATAAGTGATGTATTATCATTTTGGTTCTAAAGGAATGATTCATTTTTCTATTGGATAATTTACCCACTGCTAAGTAGCCTGTGCTCAGTTCATAAGGTAGTGTGTCTGTTAGTTTTTCAGTGAGCCTTACGTAAGTATCAGCACTAACTATACCTACTTGAATGGCTAATATGTCCATGATATTATCAAATTCTGCACTGAGAAGCACTTTATATGCAAAATGTAATGTGAAAAATGTCCAATATGTTATGCAAATAGAATTGACTGTTTCTGAACTTGCAAAATGCACAAACATGAAAATATTATTTGCAATTTATTTCAACAGTCCTTGTATACATGCAATATTTAGAAATTTCTATAAAATGCCTTGTCATGAAGTACTCTGTGTACCTTGTGCAGTGTACACCAGGGAGTTGCTTCACCCATCAGTGAAACGCAACAGGGTGTGAGGCAGCAGCTGTTCGTACACACACGGATCCTGCAGCCTCCGCCGGGGTGGGATTTGACAGCTGTTCCTACAAGGATCCCTCACCCAGCCCAAAAATGCTGTTACTGCCACACTGCCTTTCACAAACAATATTCTTCATCCTGACACGATGCACAGCTCCATAAAAAAACGTGAAAGAAAACGTTACACACAATCACGGACATGAAGATCAATAGGGACTGAATCAAGCAGAGATTCACATTGTGATGTTCCATCGTTTGGATGGATTTGATCCTCAGACATAACTCCTTTTTCTCCAGCCATGCCTTGGATGCCCCAACTCCTGATCCCAGCTGCTCGTGGTGTATCGCAGGTGTGAAAGACAGCGGTTGCTGCTGGACTGTGCCCACAGTCCCTCATCCCCAGAGTGCAGGCATTCACTAGGTACAGAGGAGCCCCCAAAGACAAGAGTGTAGTGATAAAAGGGGAAAATACTACAGAGGTGGCCAGAGGCAGGCAGTTCTGATTTCCCCCACCTGCCTTGCAGAGGCCAGTGTGGATTTAGTATGAAGTTTACTGTTCCCTAACCCACTGAACAGCCTTTCTGCTGCTGCTGGGGTCACAGCCACCTATAACTGTAGCTGCCCCTGAAAATGGGACACAGCACTCTTTGGCAGCACACAGCAATGCCACACTCCAGTCAGGACAGAGAGTGAGCTGTCCCCAGCCCTGTGGATGTGTCAGCTGCAAGTTAAATGGGCAGGGAGATTGCCTGCGCTGGAATTTGGCCAGGACACTGGGTTGAGCCAAAAAGCATCTCCCTGGGACAAACGGTTCCAATTTAGTTTGATCTGCTGTAGCCAACTGTACCCAGCCCAGTAACAACATCTCCTCTACATCCTGCAGCTGTATAAATCATTCTGCCTTTAATTACTGAAACATGGTATTACATACATACAGCGTAGAGTAATCTCAAATAAATGGAACTTTGCCCTGAAATTAATACTTAATCTCCTGTTTTGCTGATTTTTTTCACTCGCTGAATGCTGTGACCTTGTAGTTCATACCGTTCATGGGACTCTGCTCCACATTAGAAGCCATTCTCAGGAGCAGAAATTGTGTGAGAAACCCAGAATTTTATAGCAGCAAGATTTAATTTAGATAGCAGGGGCTGATCATTGAGACGTCTTTTGTACGATACTAAACTTTCCACGTTAACAACTAACAAGCAAGCAGCAGCGTTGGAGCAAAATGGATGCACAGCACAAGAGAAAGCTGCTCCGGCAGATGCAGTGGCACCTGGCTCACTCTTCCCACCAGAACCACGCGTGTTCCTCGGCCTGAAGGGATGGTCCCTGGTTCCCGTGGTCTTGGGAGCCTCTCTGCCGTGGGGTGGGGAGGCTGCTGCCAGCACAGCCCACGCAGGGCAGGGACCGGGGGCTCTGTCCTGCTGCCACTGCACAGTCTTTGTGAGATTTCCAGTGTCATGCCATCACCTTTATCAAACAGGGAAACTATCCTTCTCACTTCTGCAGCCTTTGACCGTCTAGCTTTTTTTAGAATATGCATTTATTGGAACAAAGACTGTCTTTTCCTATGTGTATTGAGAGCATCTGGCACCAATTATGAATGAGGCTTCTAAGTGCTTAAATACTATAAATGCGAACCAAAACTGCCAAAATCTCTTTTTTTTTCTCTCTATGCAGCTGGGTGAATTTCTGCCATCTTGTTATCATAAATGACCTTGGTTTCGACTTTGTGATTTATCTGACATAAATTTAGTGGGTGCAAAAATAAAGTTAACTCCTTTGATATTGCCATATGAAATGTTCAGCTCTGCATATAAAACACTTGCCCACACTTCTGATCAATTTGCCTGGCAGCCTGGAAGCTGTCAGTATTCCACATAGGTTTTACTTCAGGCCTGAAGAAAGAACCGTTCCCCAAGTTTAACCAAACTTTTTTCTTTTCTTAATCTTGGTAATCAATAAAATGCAATTGATTTTTACAAGCATAAATCATAAGTGCCTCTTAGTGCTCAGAGAGTACATTCAGTCTTGGTAATGAGACTGAATGATCTACTCTTTGTTTTGCTATATGAGCTGTTTGTCATGTTGAAGAGGCTGCTGTGAATGACTCACTTCACTTTGAAGAGAGATTTATTTTTATAAACCATTATTCCTTTTCTTGCAAAAATGTATTCCCCCCCATCTTGGTGGTATAATTTAATGTCATATTTCTGTGAAGACTGCGAAGGGTGCGACCCTGGGGTGCCTGTCCCTCCTCCCCGCGGTCCCAACTGCTCTCAGGGCTGGCTGGATCGGGGTTTCTCCGCTGGGTAAATGCTGGCAGGACTTCTGGCTCTGTGCACACAGGCACACACTGTCTCAGCGCATTGCTGAAAGTGCTGGTATAAATTATTCCCAAATGAGAAGAAGACTAGGCAATACCGGTGTGAAGTAAGACTATAATCTTTTTTCCACTCTAGTGATACAGTTTATTTTGCTGAAAAAGAAACAGCCACGCTCACAGGTATAAACCCCAGCATTTTCCTTCCCAGCTGGTCGTAAGTCGTCTTCAGCCTTCCCTGGGGGCTGCCCACCGAAGCCCAGCAGATGCTCACAGGCAGAACTGCTGAAGGGTCACAGCCACATGTGGACAACCTCCTACCACGGCAAGGAAAGCTGTTGTTCGGAGGGCTGAGTGCCACCGACTGCTGCGGAGCTGGACGGTTATGGGGATGCAGGGATGTGGGGATGCAGGGATGCAGGGATGTGGGGCTGCCAGAGCTGGCGGGAGCCACCAGAGAGGCTGTGCAGGGCCTCCGTGGGGCTGTGTTTGCTGCTGGGCATGCTGGGCTGCAGCAGCCTGCTCCTCATTTACACCATGTTCAGTTGCTTTTACGGTTTGGCTTTACCACAGCCCGTGGAGAGCCGTGGGCTCGGCTGTTTTTCAAAGCTTCATATCACGAAGCCATCTGAGTGATGTAATTCCCTGGAGGAGATGGGAGCGTATGTAGCCTTGAACTTATAAAGCTGAAGTTGTTCGTGTACCTCCCATTTCTGAGTTCTGCTCGATGGAAAAGAGGTCAGCTGCTGCTACTGCTCTACAAGCATCTAGTTAGTTCAGTGATCTGTTTTTTTGTAGTTTGTAGGGTTTTGTCCTGTGGTAGGACTTTTGTCACAGTGAGAGCTGGAGAAGCAGGCTCTTCTTTTGAAATTCATTTATATAAAAAGTAATATCTACCTTGTCTGGGATCTTCTTCTTGACAGTGACTTATAACTGATGTTTCAAAAAATATGCAAAAATTCCTGCAATGTCTCTAGCCTGTCAGCAATATATGCAAGAAAATTGCTTCCTGACCTCCATCATTTCATAACCTGAAGCTTGAGGACTCATAATCTCAGCAACTGTGTATGCTACAGTTCCTGAAGCTGCAGATTCTCATCTTATTATTATGGACAGATTGGACGCCAAATAGTTATAGCTTAATTTAAATGTCCATTCTAATCTTTACTCTTTACTTCCTCCCTAGCTTTTATTGAAGTAAACAATCTATTTGCAAAATGAAATACTTAAAACAAAATATGAGGGTTTTTCTGTGGGGAAATTTAGGCCCAGAATTATTTATATTAGCTGGTCAGAAATTGGTAGCTGTTTTATTTGAGAAGTTAAAAGCTTTTTAGACAGCTTTCTTTTCCTTCAGAACATAAATATAAGAACAGAGATCAGTTTGTCTTAATGTTTTGTTGACAGAAACTGATGGTCTTATGGCTTTGTGCTAATGAAGAGTGTATTAGAGGTGTACATTTAATTTTAGCTGGCTGTTCTTGGGGTTTTATGTTTGTCTCCACACCACGCATCATTTACAGCAACATCTCAGCTCTAGCTGCCAGGTTTGGGCAATTCCTACCACCCGTTCTTCCACATTTTGTTCAGCATTGACTGCCATCTTCCTCCCAGGTCTGTTGGTTTTGCGGAGCCCTGTTGGACCGTGTTCCCCCGCTCTCTCTGCTGCGTACCCAGGTGCTTGCTGCAGGGTACTGCAGCCCGTTGTCCCCATTCCAGAGGAATCTACAAATTGATTTCTGTGTCTGCTCTTATCATATTTATGTGCATTAATACTGTTTCCAGCATCTAATTAATAAGGACATGAATCTTCAGCCAGTTCCTCTACACTCTCCCTTTTAGGTGACATTTTAATTCACAGGCACCACCTGTTAGGGAACATTTACTTCATATTAGGTAAATGTTGAGCAAACCATGGGAAGTCTGGGTTAACAGAGCTGAATAAATCTACCCAAAGACCTTCCTTCTTTCCATTTTTCTAATCAGGAATGTTGTCATCTTTGACAGATTATTAATGCTACACACAAGCATGTAATAGAGATTGTGTTTTTTCATTCAGGGATTTTTGTCCTGATAAACAGACTGGCATAGACAAGTTACCCCAGTCACTGCACGAGTGTTTGCCTTTAAACTCAGCCAAATTCTTGAAAGCCCCTGGCCCTGAGCCAGAAGACCTCTGTCATCGCTCTTGGCTCCTCCTCTGCAATCCATCATCAGTGACCCATCACCCCGGCAGCTACCAGAAGAAATCTGGCATCTGGCGCATGTTTTTATCCCAGCTCAGGTTCTGGTGTCTTTCCTTTATCTTCGTGTCTGGCTCAAAGCTGCTGAAGCAGAGAGGGATCTTTCTGTTGAATTCAACAAGCTTTGAGTTATGCTTTTCCTTCCTTAGATATGTCCCCTTTCTGTTTATTTTTGATGTTCCTTTGTGTAAGGGAACAAAAATTAACCTTCTCTCTATGTTTACTCTGTATCTTTACTTCATCTATTCTATATGTTGTTTTTACTGATTGTTTATTTCTAGCTGTTTATCTTAGATATTCGTTATCCTCAGCATTTCTCATATTATGAGATGGCTTGTGAGGGCTGGTAATTTATGAGATGTGGAGCATTTCACAGCTAGGTCAGTAGTTCAGTTAACCTAGTTTAGTGGTGAGTAAAAGTTATAAAAATCCGAGCTTTTGGGTTGACGTGGACCAGGGCTCTGGACTCCACACAGCCACAGAGGAGATGATTTGGGTTGTAACACAGAGGGGAGCATGGTGGGATTCGGGTTCTGCAAACGTCGCTGCCCCCGAGCGCAGAGCCCGGGGCAGGTCCTCTCCTCCTCCCCTCTGCGCCGGGCTCCTGCCGCTCCCCGCGGTCCACCTTGCCAAGCCCCAGCAGATCTTGTGAAGTGCAGGGAGCAGCGGCCTGATGTTTTTTGGCACCCTCGACAGCTGGGATAGGAGTAACCGGAGCACAGTTACACTCCGCAGAGCACAGTGGCAGTCAGGGTGACCGAACACTTAATGGATTGCGGACCCTTCAGTCACCCCGTGTGACCCAAAAGGCTGGATGTAAGGTAGTTGTCTCATTCATCACCACGTGCTTTTTTGCTCAGGAGACAGAGCCGATGTTATCATGTAATTAGCGCTTGCATCGCCCCGTTGGAAGCGAGAGTGCCCCTGTGCCAGAGGGTGTGCACAGAGCTGCGGGCAAGGATGGGGTCCTCCCAGCAGGACACCATTGCTCCCAGCTGGAGCCCCAGCACCTGGCTGCCCCTGAGCTCAGGTGACCATCATCTGGCTCTGCCCTGAAATACCCTCACGGCTATATACCTAAATACACGGCACGGCTCTCCTTTTACCATGTCAGTTCAGGGTTGCAGGCTCTGAGCAGAGAGGTGTCGGGCAGGAGCAGCTTCCCCTGGCTGGGGCTCTCTGGGTAGTTCTAAGGAGGTCCAGCAGGAGATGCAGTCCTAGCAGGGCTGGCTTGGTTTTGGGAAGCACCAGGCTCTCTGTAATGGCTCTGGAGGCTGACTGTGCTGTTGTGGTAAGAAGGATAAAAATAGACGATGAGGTGTGAGGAAAGGACAAAATGCAGGTGAAATGGTTAGGTCTGTAGTCAGTAACAGAGTCAAGTGCGCAGCCAGGCATGGCTCCTGGCAGTGCTGCACTCAGCCTGGGGCTGCTGCCTTTCACCACTGCTGAAACCACTAGGAAAAAACAGATTTGTGATGCTGTTGTGCCTGCAGCAGGCTCCAAGTGAGAGGAGAGTGGCTCCGGCACAGGAGCCTACGTCTGTGTGCATGGAGAGAGCCGGTGAGTACAAAGCAGCCAGGCTCCACAACTGTGTTTTCTGATGTGATATATAAGCTGCTGCTTTAAATTATTCATTCGTTTGCCATAGTTTGTTTGTTTTATATTTAGTTTGACATGGTCTAGAGGTTGGAGTAATTTTCTAACTCACTGAATGATCTTTTTTTACTCTCTTAAGCACCTTCTCTGTCACACGAAAACAATTTTCAATCAAGAGTACAAAGCACCCACTTGCAGCCGATGGACTTTATTTCCTGTGAATATAATTTAGCAGCTTTGGATACATTTCATTTAAATACATTTGCATGGTGAGGCCAAGTTCGCCTTTGACTTAGGGTGAACCAAACTCCTTTCCATGCAAATACTTACAGGAGGGAGTGACCCCTGTAGCATTCAGGTTAAATACACTTTTGCATAATGGTGTGTGCTGTGAAATGCAGTTAGACTATTTCTGCCTCTCTCTTTCTTGCCTTTTTTTTTAGAGGAAAGCAATTTAAGTAAAGCATTTGAGTGTTGTGGGGGGGTTTTGTTCATTTCAAGCCATGTTGCATGACTAGCACTGCAGAGGGAATTGCCCTGCTGGCAGTGACAGCCGGTGAGCCCGGTCAGAGCTCCTTCCCTGGGTCAGCCTGGCAGAAAGAGATGCCATAATGCCACTTTCCTCCGCAGATTCTCTTCCACTGAGTAATTTATTAATTACAGCATGTCCACTGGAGAACAAAACCTTGGCCTAATTTTGTTTTGAGTGTCATGGGATGAGAGCTTGCTTAGTAGCTGGGAGCAGAGAGTGTAAAGACCAGGCTGTACTGGGACAAATGAGGCTTGGAGGAGCAGTACTTCTTAGTTTTCATTTAAAGATTTCAATGCACCTTACAGAGGAGGGAAAGGACCATTTTACAGGTTGGAAAATTGAGACATGGGGAACAGGAGCGACTCAGTGAAGGTCATATAAGAAGTGAGTCACTGTCAGTGATCACCAGGGTAGCTGCTAGAGTTTTGCTTCTCATGTTCATCTAATTTTCTGGCTATAGATTATAACTTTAAAGAAATGGTGAGAGAGGATGAAAGTCTGCAGCCAATGTTGTATAGGATGTTAGATGCAATAATTTCAGTCTATTTTGGCTTCAAAAATCTACAAATTAATGAAATATCATCCAGGCTGACATGAAGTTCAGAAGTTCTTGATCAGCCCATCATGTAATCAAACTTGTGAGTCTGGCATTTCTTTTCCAAAATTGCATTTAGATACTTTCAAGGAAAATTAATTTTAAATGTTGTCAGAGAAATTATTCATACCAGCAGTAGTTACACTCAACCATAGGGCAAGAATAATATCATAAATTAGCAATATAGTCAACACAGTTTGTATTTGTGGAGAACCCTGAATGACTGAACCACTGGTTTAAAAAAAAAAAAAAATACTGCTAAAGAGTGTGAGAGAGTAGATGCATCTGAGAAAACCAAGACTTGATCTTGGAGAGTCTGAGAGAAGAAAGAAACTTGGAAGGAAAAGTGATTTGATCAGTTACTTTTAGCAAATAATTTGCTGAGCTCACTAGCGTCCATCTTCTTCAGAGAAGCACTTAGAGGCAGTGGCTGTCTTTTAAAATGGCTTGTGTGTTCAGCACCTTCTGCAAAGGAGGTTTGAGCTCTTGTCAGTAAACACTAAATAAATTATAACAATAATTAAGAACCTGCCACTTTCTATAAAGCCTTGTGTTTGCTCCACTTTTTTAAAGGTGAAAAAGACTGTGGCTGTTCATGGACAACAGTATTTTGTCTGTGGTTCTTTTGAGTTGGAATATGGACCAGGCTCTGAATATGCGGATCAGTGAAGCCCCCTGATCAGAAATACCCCAGCCCAAGCAGTTTTGTGAGTGCGGAGGAGGAAACAAGTTCTTTTTTAATGCCTTGAATGCCAGCAGGACAAGTTTCAGCTTCCACTAGTTTTACCTGCTGATAGAAAACTAAGTACCTTGAAATATCTTGAACACAGCTGTAGTGCATTGACCCTGGCTGGACACCAGGTGCCCACCAAAAGCTGCTCTATCACTCCTCTTCTCAGCTGGGCAGGGGAGAGAAAATATAATGAAAGGCTTATGGGTTGAGATAAGGACAGGGAGAGATCACTCACTAATTACCATCATGGGCAAACAGACTCTACTTGGGGAAATTAGTTTAATTTATTACCAATCAAATCAGAGTAGGGTAATGAGAAGTAAAACCAAACCTTAGAA